>PVKU01012031.1:0-38719 GCA_004027475.1 Anoura caudifer
CTTTGACTCCCTGTTTTGGTAGTGTGGCCTAATGTAGTACGTGTCCTGTAGGCTCCAGTGGTATAGCCTCCCATATCTCCCAAGCGGGTACTGGAGGTATACCATTTGCGTGGGCTGAGTACACCTTCCTCTTGTAAGTTGAGCCTTGATTGCTGTTGGCAGATCAATGGGATGGATGTACCCAGGTCATTGTGATGTGACCACTGACCACCCTGTGACTTCTGTGGAAGATCAGCAGTTTGGGGGCAGGATGGTGGTGCTGTGATGTGGTCTGAAGCTGTCCACTGGGTGCGCAGGGTCTGGGTTTTCCCAGGTGGTGCAGGGCAAGGTCAGCCCCCACCTGTGGTTTGCCCAGGGCCATTCTGTCTGGGGTATAAAGCGATCTGAGATGGCTGCTACTTGTGCTGGGCTTGGAGATTCCCAGGAGAAGCCAAGCTGTGAATTTAGGGTGGCTGCTGTTAGAGCCAGGCCTGGGGCTCACTGAGAGTATTGGTTGTTTGAGAGTATTTAGGAAGTTGTGAAGGTGAGCTAAGATCAGCTTTTCATATGGAAAAGCAGCTTGGGTGGGCCTGTAAGTTGGGTGGAGTGGAGGTTCAGGATATCTCCAGGGCTGGGCAAACAGTGTTAGCAAGGTTGATGGAAACTCAGGTATGGCACCAACTTGCTGGCTTTGTCAGGGGAGGGTTCAGAAAAGGCACAATGGCTTTTGCTCACCTTGATGCCAGACACTTCCATTTCTCCCTGTATGCCACTGGTGCCTTTAATGCTGCTACCCTGTTGCTGGAGCTCAGAAGGAGTGAGTCTGAGCAGGGGAGTCCATGCGTGGGTTCTTTAAGAGGAACTGCTTGGGGCTCCAGAAGTTTCGTCCACTGACTCAATCCCTGCTTGTTTTTGCAGCCAGAAGTTGTGGGGACTTATCTTCCTGGCGCTGGAACCCTGGGCTGGGTGACCTGGTGTGAGGCTGGGACTTCTTGCTCCCAAGGTATCTCTCCCAAAGTTTATCTACCACACGTAGATATGGGACCAGCTCATTCCTGGTCTGTGCCCCTCCTACCAGGCTGGATGTATGTGGTTTCTTTAATTTCGTAGTTGTCAGACTTCCATTCAACTTGATTTCTGAAGGTTCTGATTAATGTTTGTTTTAGATTTTAGTCGTAATTTTTGTGAGGTTGTGAGAGGAGGCAAGTCATGCGTGCCTACATCTTGACTGGAAGGAAGTCAGTTGACATTTTTTTTTTTTAAACAGTTCTTAAAGTCCTTACCTCTGGCAGTAAAGATAAAGTGGTAGTGGTAACTCTTACCCACATTTTGTAACTTTGGAGGTTCATTCCTTTAAAAATGAACTTATTTTTGAGTTCTACAAGTATTTAATATTTGAAGTGAATTTGTGCCTAGAGTCCAAAGCTTCCCTTTTTTATTTGACTACCTGACTTCTGATTTATAAAGTTGATTTCACTGTTTTTATTCGTCTAACATCCAGAAGTGAATAGATGGAGAAATAATTTTTGTTACTTTTAACTGGCTTGCTATTTAAAAGCAAATATACTATAAAAGATGGTAGTAAAAATTTTTTTAAATCATTTTTTAAAGATTTTCTTTATTTTTATTTTTAGAGAGAGGAGAAGGGAGGGAGAAAGAGAGGGAGAGAAACATCAATGTGTGGTTGCCTCTCACACACCCCCTACTGGGGACCCAACCTGCATCCCAGGCATGTAGCCTGACTGGGAATCGAACTGGTGACCCTTTGCTTTGCAGTCTGGAGCTTAGTCCACTGAGCCCCACCAGCCAGGGAGGTAGTAAAATTTTTTAAAGGAGGAAAACTTATATGTTGAGAATTTCTGTTCATGAAAATATGAGCAATTTTTCTTTTAGCTGTAAATTGAGTCTTTTCCTGGTTCTTTAAGGCCAGAAACATTTTTTCTTTATTTAAACCAAGCCATTGCAAAGTTACTCTAAAGAAATTGGTAGTGGTGAGGCCAATTTAGGACTAGTATCTAAATTGCATTCATTGAATATTTTTTATGGTTGATTGACTTTAGGATTCAAGCAATAGAAACATTAATGTAAAGATTGGTTGTTGGCCTTAGGATAAAAATCAATCTTTGCTTGTGATTCTACTACTTTATAGGTGGGGAATTTTACTCTTCCATAATTTCAGTCGTCCATAGGCCTCTCAAAATAGGTACTCCATTTGATAATAATTTGGTTAGGCTGATAAGATGAATCTTTGCTTTTCAAAGGAAAGAATTTTCAGGAAATAAAGTCTTTTTCACATCTTCAGGATCAGCGTCAAATCATGTCTGTGCAATTTTAATCAGTAAAGGTTTGGTTGAATTGAAAGGAGAAAAGGTTATAGAAGGCCCAGAACAAATAGAGTAGCAAATTTGTCCTTGTAACCCTACATGCATGGGAAGGAATCCAGTTTGTGTAACCACTTTAATTCTTGTGAATGAGCAGTGGAGTTGGGTAGTTGTCTTATTTTGAACAGTCATACTAGGTAAGACTTTAAAGCTAGGCTGGAGGATGCCAGTGTTTGAAGTGTTTTCAGTATCCTTTCTGATAATGGAGAGAAGAATTTGGTCCATTTGGACTATACCTAATGGGTAACTGTGCCCCATCAGGTTCTTTTTGTACTTCAAATAATTTTGAACTCAGTGTCCTTAATTACAGTTCGATTGTTTTTCACCAGTGCATTATTTTTCATTTATCCATGTTGAAATTCTGGAAAAATCCTGCTTTTTCCAACATAATTATAGGGAGATGGTAAAATAGCTTGGGTTTTGGTCTTAGCTCTGGGCCTGGCCTCCTGTGTGTACTGTATCACATTGGGCTGAGCTGCTTTGGGGTTCTGGTTCCTGATATGTAAAACAAAATCATTTAACTGGATGCTCATTAAGTCCTTTTACATCTCTAGGTTTATTTTACTAATTTCTTTATTCACCAGAGAGGTATGAAGCACCTTCTGTGTGGCAGGCACAGTGCAGGACACTCTGGGTGCAAGTCCCTGACCTCAGAGAGTAGCCAGTCTGTAGGAGAGAATTCCCTTCACTTTACTCAGATCACTGCAGTCTTTTCCTCATGAAGGATTAAGCAGCATTAGCAAGTTTTCTTGATCTTTATTACCACTTTATAAGGCATTTGTTAAAACGGTTGGTATTATTTACATCTCCAAAAATACTCTTTATTTCTGTCTTTATTTTTCTATTTGTAAGCCAGTTTCCCATGTCAGAAAACAGATTCCAGATCCCTAGTCTCATTATCATTAGTTGTTGTTTTCCTTAATTGATAGAAAATAAACTATGTACTATACCATAAGGTTAGTGGTCAGAAAACCTAGTGATTTCTTTAAGGCAAATACAAAATAATGACAGAGTCTAGAGGCTTGATATTATACCTTTTAAAAAGAGAAGCATAAATGGATATAATAGGAAACATTTGAAAGATTAACAATGTCTTTGGTTAAAAAATGTATGCTTAAAAAAAAAAGGAAATTTAAGAGAGTTTATTTTGGATGCCAAAAAAGAAAAAGATCAGGGTGCTACTTTTGACTTTGAACAGGCATTATATTTGCAGAGCCCTCCACTGTCCAGGTTTTGATTTTCAGCTTTGCAGGTCCAGAATGTCAGTATTAAAAGTGGACTCAGAAGAGATCAGCTTGTAGACTGTGGACAGTGTAGAGGATTAATTTGTACTCAGAGAAGGCCTTTTTAAAAGATAAACACCAGTGGGTTGCCTCTTGCATGCCTCCAGCTGGGGACCTGGCCCACAACCTAGGCATGTGCCTTGATTGGGAATCGAACCAGCAACCTTTTGGTTCACAGGCTAGTACTCAGTCCACTGAGCCACACCAGCCAGGGCTGATTTCTTTTTTAAAAGTTCATTGTGGCTGCTATGTGGAGACTAGATTGTGCTATAGAGTAAGCTGGGAGATCAATTAGAAACCAGTTAACACTGGTTTAGGTAAGAGAAAGCTGCACGGAAATGGATAAAATTACAATAGGTAAGTATGCAATGTATTAGGGAGCAGGACTGCTGACAGGACTTCCTGATAGATTGGATATGAAAAGATAGGTTTTGGGTTAAGCAGTTGGGTAGAATATAGTTTCATTTAGTGATTTAGTCATGTTAGATATCTCAAATTGAGTATAGTTAAGTAATGATAGAAACTTTATTTTCAAATTCTGTGATCTTGTGGCAAAAGGGAGATAGAGATCGCCAGAGAAAAGACACTATTCCTCAGAAACTCAGACTAGAAAGTTGCTCTGGCATGTTAGAACAGTAGACATTTTGTTTTTTTAAATTAATGGTGATTAGCTACTAAAGCATGCAGAGTCATTCTAAAAGTATTAGGGCATGTGATTTGTTCCCAGGGTCCAGTCTTGAAAGTAGATAGGCGTGAGCCTATCAACAGGTGGCCCAAATTTCCACTAATAATGGTGCTCAGCCCCTGACCAATGTGGCTTAGTTGGTTGGGCATCATTCCACAAAGCAAGGGGTCGCCCGTTCCATTCCCAGTCAGGGCCCATGCCTGGGTTGCAGATTTGGTCCCCGGTTGGGGTGTGTGCAAGAGGCAACCAATCAGTGTTTTTCATATCGATGTTTCTCCCCCTCCTTCTCCCTCCCCTCCCCGCTCTCTAAAAATAAATAAATCTTAAAAAGAAAATAATGGTGCTCAGAATTCAGTAGAACAAAAGAGCATACTTTTCAACAGAGTTGCCACTTGAAAATGAAATTGTAGTCGGAAGCTAGGGTATGTGAATGTGCCTTCTCTCAGATATTTTTCCGGTTCCTACAGGTTGAATAAAAGACCGTGCCTGACCTAAGAATCACCTCATCACATGAACTATGAAGTATTGGATTAGGAAGTGAAAGACTTCAGTTCTGAATTCAAACCCCTTAATAGCTATGTGACCATGACACACTGTAACCTCTGAGCTTCTGTTTCCTTATTTGTAAACTCATGCCCTGCATGCCTTGCAGAGCTGTTTAAAACCCGGAATAAGATCAGGAATGTCAAAGCACTTTGAAAACTGAAACACTGACTGCTGCTTGTGCGAGAATGCTAATATAGCTCAAAGCAATGAGCAAAAAGGACCTTGGAAGTTTTCCTTTCTGGGTTTATTTGTTTGTTTGTTTGTTTGTTTGTTTGTTTGTTTTAAACCAGGAGATTGAGGCCGGAGTGTATGGGTTGTATCTATACTGTGAATCTTGAGGTTATGTTTCTATTAGGCTGTAATATTCAACTGTACAGACATGTTCTAAATGGTCTTACTATTCTTAACCCAAGTACCTTGTGAAATAGAGGACTCCAGGTACATTTACAATACTATAAAGATGATAAAATGTACAGGCAAGTTTGGTTTTGCTCTCATTAGGTTGTTAGAACTTTATCCTTAGCCGTAATGTCAAAATGAAAGGCAGCAAAATATGACTAGTATTTTTTACTTTAGTTTTCCCCTCCTTTATTTGACCTTGGAGCTGTGGAGTGGGATTTTGTTTGGTTACTTGGGGAGTATCTTTTCCTTAAGAAGTGAAATGTGGAAACGTGGCAGAGGCTTGCCAGCAGTTGAAAGCAGCCGTTGGCCCTGGCCAGGTAGCTCAGTTGGTTAGAGCATCGTCCTGGTCCTCAAGTTTGCCGGTTTGATCCCTGGTCAGGGCACCAACAGGGAGCAACCAGTGAATGCCTAAATAAGTGGGGCAACACAGCAATGTTTCTCTCTAAAAACCAATTACAGAATAAATTAAAGTGGAAGGGGAAAAATGGGTTGAGGATGGAAAAGGTAACGGAAGGAAAACATTTGAAAGAGGAGAAAGCTGAAAGCATTTCAGAAAGTCTCAAGTTTTCTCTTAAAAAATCTGTCTTGAGTATATAGGTATTAAAACTTGAGGTGGTTGAAGAAGGATTGGTCTGTAGAGAGTGAAACGAGTAACACTGGGGAGAGATGGAGGATGAGGCTGCAGGAGGTTGGAAGGTAGAACAGCAGAGGTCTGAGGAGGTCGAAGGTTAGAAAGGAGAGAGAAGGCGCTCCGGGCATGTGGTTCCTCGTGCAGCTTGATGGTCTCTCTCTGAAGATATGCTGGATTACTATGAGTATTATATTTGTTTAAAATGTGCTTTTTTTTTTACTAAAGTGTATGAAATCGGTTTACTCCCTCCCTTTCAAGAAACCCCTGTGCTATATAATTTCCACCAATTGGGAAAAATATTTTACCAACAAAAGCAGGACTTCTCATTATTGAGAAGATAGGGACCGAATTCGCTGGCTTTTTTAGTTTGTTTTTTTTTTTTTTTTTTAAGATTTCTATTTATTTATTTTTAGAAGGGAAGGGAAGGAGAAAGAGAGAGAGAGAAACTTCAGTGTGTAGTTGCCTCTTGCATGCCCCCTGCCAGGGACCTGGCCTACAACCCAGGCATGTGCTCTGACTGGGAATCGAACTGGGACGCTTTGGTTCACAGGCCAGCACTTAGTCCACTGAGCCACACCAGCCAGGGCTTCACTGGCTTTTTTGGTTGGATTTCGATTACAGTGTTGTTTATTGAAAATATTGCTCTGATGTTGATTTTTAAAGCTTTTCTAATTTACTTTTTCCTCTGAATTCATGTTTTTGGCAAGTTTTTTCAAAAAGCTAAACAAGTAGATTGTGACAAACACCTTCAACTAAAGTCCTCTTTATTTACTTTCTCTTTCTTTTCCCACCCTCGCTCTGTAGAGGCAACTGTCACCATAGATTTAGTGTGCGTTCTTCCAGTAGAATGTGTGTGAAACACACAAACGTGTGTAAGAGATATATAAATAAATTCTGTGGAAGTCTTTTTTTTTTTTTTCATTCTTGTTTTTCAACATCTGTTCATCTGGATATGTATAGATCTAGGTCCCTCATTTTAGCTGTTTTATTTTTATTTCACTGTATGACTTTCACAGTTTTTCCAAAACCCTTTGATGGATATGTAAGTTGTTTTCTTTCTTTCTTTTTCTTTTTATTTTATTTTTTACTTTTTGCCATTAAAGACAAAACTGTAGTGAACAAAACCCTCATACATATCCCTTATGGTTTTCTCCTCTTCCTCGTCCTCTTCTTACTTTTTGTTGTTTTGGTGGTTTGCTTCTATTCTAAGTACATTTTTTTTTTTTTTTAAGATTTTATTCATTTCTAGAGAGGAGAAGAGAGGGAGAGAAACAGATCTGCTGCCTCCTGCATGTCTCCAACTGGGTACCTGGCCTGCAACCCAGGCATGTGCCCTCACTGGGAATCTAACCAGTGACCTTTCAGTTCGCAGGCCAGCACTCAGCCCCACAGAGACACACCAGCCAGTGTCTAAGTATCTTTTATTTAAATTTTTCCCCTTGGTCTGCCACTTTGAGGAGAGGGAGGGATCATTTGAGGAAGAGGAAGGGATGAGGAAAATCTTCCATAACTTGGAATGACAATCTTTTTCTAAGGCCAGAGGTCCTGAAAATTTCTTTTCCTGTGGATTCTTTCTGGAATCTGATAAATTTGACAACTTTTGCATGTTAATATTTTGTGATTTTATTGTTTCATATCCAATAGCTATTTTTCATAAATGTCAATAATACTCACCTTTCCCCCTTCTAAGTTTCTTTTACTACTTTTTAACTCCTAGAATATTCCCTGCCCACTAAATGTAGGCCTGTTTAGTGATCTCCAGTCCAGTGCATACAGTTCTTATGTTACCTTGTAAGTTCATCATGATCCAGTTGGAGCTGATATTTATGAGTTTCTTGGAGTATTCTTAGTCAAATTAAGCATTTTAAAAAATATAAGCCTTCACCTTAAATTAGAACTATTGGAGGTAAATTTTGCTCAGGGACCATCCGTTTTAATGATCAGTGGTTTTCAGTTATAACTTTTTTCTGGAATCTTTAAATTCACTATACTTTTATTAATTATTGTGAGGTTTAGTATGTCTTTAATTTTTATATTCCCGTATTTTTTTTCTTTAAATGTGAATCCTATTCTGAACATTGAGCACTTGGAATGCTGAGGTGTTACAAATGAAAAACTCTTACTCTTTAATAACAACGCTGCCTGCTGCAAGTATTTGAGTAGGAATTCTTTAACTAGTTTGGGCAGCAACCTCATGTCTGAATATATATTCACCTACCTTAAGAATTTGAGAAGAATTTATATGCTGCATATTTTTAAAAACAATAAAACTTAAAATGGAAATCTTAGTAATAAGTAACTGTAGAATATCAGATGGCTGTTTATTTTCTCTCAGACTTCTTATGGTTCAAGTGTGATTGGAAAGTAGCCTTCGGATCTAGGCTTACTCCATCTTTAACTGGCGAAGTAGCTCCTGGAAAGACTAAGCCCTGCTGTGTGCTCAGAAGTGCCTGCCGTGTCCCCCAGTGGGCTTCGCTCGGCGCACTGTCTTCCTTACGCCGCTGTGGCCACGAAGTTTGAGCGGAGCTTGTCACTGGCACTGTACCACATCAGTCCTGCATTTCACCCTGTGGGGAAATATTCCTATTTTAAATCTTTCTTTAGAATAAAATTATGTTCTTTATGGAATAGGAACACCATGGAGTTTTGTTTTCCCCTCTACTCTGCAAACTCCCCATAAAATTTCTGTTTCTAAGTCAAAAATAATTTTTTTTCCTAACTGTAGTCCCCTTCTTGGGCTGTTTCATCTGGATACACAATAGAAGCCTTTATTGTTTCTGTTAGTCAACAGATAATATAAAGAACTTCTTGAAATTATGTTTTGTTTGCAAAATTTTTAAAAAACACCTTTTTCTCTGACAGTAAAAATAAAACGTGCTTGCCCTGGCTGGTGTGGCTCCGTTGGCGTGTTGACACATGGACTGAAAGGTCATAGGTTCAATTCCCATTCAGGGCACATACTCAGGTTGCAGGTTCAATCCGTGGTTGGAGCGTGAATGAGAAGGCAAGCAATTGATGTTTCTTTCTCCCATCGATGTTTCTCTCTCCCTCTCCCAAAGTACCCAAAAAATGTCCTTGGGTAAGGATTAAAAAAAGTAAAACATGCTTATTTTTAAAAAACTTAAAAATAACAAAAAGTATAGCTTTAGCTATATAGGAAACAATCTTCATGCTGCATCTTGTCAGGTGGTTTCCACTGCGATTATGCCAGTATTTACCTGCACCGGCCTACGGGGAGTTCCTGTCTCTGGGCTCACCCAGCATTGTCATTAAAATAGGCACTGTACATTTTTTAGGGGAAAATACAATTTAGTTTGTGTCAACTTTATATAAGTCTTACCTGTGACTCCTTAGAGTTAATAAGAACATAACCCTGAAACTTGCAAGTAAAACAAACTTTGATATTAAATTTGGCGTATAGCAAGGGAAAACATAGTCTGTTCGTTTGTTTTAACTGTATGAAGTTACTGTCTAATCTTTCAAGAGAAATGCAAAAGAAAAGATTAATTCAGTCGTTTATTAAACAAGTGTTTATTTCTGGCCTTCCGTGAGCCAGACACTGACAGGGTGCAGCGACAGAACAGAAGAGTCTGCCTTCTTCCATTCTGAATGCAGTCGGGTAGATGACTTTAAGTGCTGTAGGAAAAAAAAAAGTAGAGAAGGAGGAACACAAATGGGGTTACAGGGTTGGGGATAGCATCTTTAAGAGTGTTAGGGTAGGCTTCACAGAGCTGGTGACCATTATGGAAAGACCCAACAATGTTAGTGAGTGTGCCAAGAGAATATCTCAGGGAAGAGTTATTCAGGTGGGGAGAAGGGAAAGCACAAAACCTTGAGGCAGGAACAAGCCTCTTTTGTTTGAGGAACAACAGCAAAGAAGGGCAGTGTGGCTGGAACGAGGTGAGCTCAGGAGAAGGTAATTGGAGATGAGGCTGGTGAGGTAATGACACCCAGATTGTACAGGGCCTTTCAGCCATGGAAAGGATTTGGCTTTTACTTGGAGTGAGATGGGAAGTCATTGGAAGTTTCATCAGAGGCAACAGTAATACAAAGAAATACTTGTATCCTGGCTTTGCTTTTTCAGAAGCTTTTGCTTATCTCTTGTAATAATTTGGGTATTAAGTAATGGCTCTAGGTGAGTAGATATATATAGATTCAAACATTTGTGTCAGTATTGAAGATTTTCCTGAAACGCAGATCTTACATGTTGCGTATAAATTCAAAGAAAGGGAGCATAGTAAAAAAGCCTGTCTGTAGGTATTCATTCCTAGTGGCCCTGCTCTATTACTCTATTACTAAGTTCTCATCCTAAATTGTCTTGCAGGGGGAAAATCAAGGGTGTATTCTGCGTAAGACATTTATTTGCCCTTAGACATAGGAGGAAATAAATAGATATTATTTATAATAAATATTAAATATATTCAGTAAATATATAAATAAAATTCACATACACACACAAAGTTGACCGTTAAACAGTTGAGGGTTTAGGGATGCTGACCCCTCCATGCCATTGAAAATCTGTGTGTAACTTTGACTTCCCCAGAATTGAATTACTGATAGCCTCCTGATGACCGGGAGCCTTACTGATAAATCACTGAACACATGTTTGGTATGTTATGTACATTAGGTACTGTATTCTTGCAGTAAACTAAGCTAGAGAAAAGAAAATGTTACTAAGAAAATTAGGAGAAAAATACATTTACCTTGTATTGGAAAAAAGTCTGTGTATACGTGGACCCATGCAGTTCAAAACTGCGTTGTGCAAAGGTCAACTATATATACATACTCTGTTGGGTTATTTTAACATGTGTTGAACATTTTCATTATGAAATATAACAAAGATACACAGTGTAACTGCATAAAGGTTAATTATAAAAAACAAGTACCTGTATAACTACCAGTAAGACCTAGAAATGATGTATCATTGCCAGCACCCAAAAGAAGCTTGCTGTGTGCCCCTTCTAGCTTATAATCCATACTTTTTTGCACAGAGGTATGACTAGTCCGACATTTATAATAATTATTTCCTTCCTTTGTGATTTCACCATGGAGGTCTTACTGCAAACCAATACAGTTTAATTTTGCCTGCTTTTGGACTTGATAGAAATGGAATAATACTGTAAGTGCTCTTTTGTGTCTTCTTGCAGAACCGAACGGTGTGTTTGTAACTTTCATCCATGTCACTTTGTAGACCTGCAGTTTAATTTTATTGCCACACAGCATCTATTATGTGAATATACCTACCACAATTTGTGTAGCCGTTCTACTGTCCGTGTTTTTGGCTGTTGTGAACGTTGCTGCTCTGAACTTTTTTCCTTTGATGCTTGCTGACAGAAATTTGCAGGAAGAGTTTCTCTGGGCCATCTTTGAGAGTGAAATTGCTGGATCCTTAGGTTTATTAGATAATAAACTGTTTTTCCAAAGTGGTGGTACTAATTTGTTCTACCAGGAGTGTGAGTGTCCCTGTTCTTCTGTTCTTCTTAGTCCTTACCAGTATTGTCACTCTTCAACCTTTGCTAATCCTTTGGGCCTAAAAGTGCTAGTTCTACCAAATTAACTGAGACACCAAAAACCTTAAATTTAAAATATATATATAGAGAGAGTAAAGGACTAAAGATACTGGTTTTGGCTTTAAGAGTCAGATTCAGAGCATTTTTATCTGTTAAAGTTCATTCATAACTTCTGCATAAGATAGTTACTTATAAAATCTTAAAAGCATGTGTCTGTCTGTCTACCCTCAGAGGGTCAGGAGCCTTGTCTTTTTTTTTTTAACCACTGTATCTCAGAGAGTGTCTTGCATAGTTGGTGTTTGGTGAATATTTATTAGATGGACTCAGCCTGAGTCTCCCTCTCTTCTCTTAAATCTTCTGAACACAGTTGTCATGTTTTAACACCAGGAGTTGAAGGCAGTTTTTGGTGAGGGCTCGTTCTGTTCCTACTAGTAACCATATTTGGTTTACCAAAATAAGAGAAGCTTATTTGTACAGTGTAATAGTTAAAGATAGTGTTTACATTTTCAGGAAAAGATTCTGTTTTTAAAGAATTACCCCAGTGTATGCAGCACTTCATTTTCCTGCAGAAGGGAAGACAGCAGCAGAATTTCCTGCCTACATGAGGCTCCTGGAAACCTTGCTACCACTTTTATTCCTGTTTCTGTTTTGAGTCACTTTGTAGCGTGTGGTAGGTTTTTAGGGTGGTTTAGTGGTGGTGTCTAGCCAAGTTATCTCACCAGTCTTCAACAGAAACCTCAGAGTGACAGCTGTTTATTAAAACTATAGGATACAGCCCTGGCTGATGTGGCTCAGTGGGTTGGGCATCGTCCCACCAAATGAAAAGTTGATGGGGTTCGATTCAAAGTCGGGGCACATACCTGCTTGTGGGATGTTTGAGAGAGACTGATCATGTTTCTCTCAACACATTTATGTTTCATTCCCTCTCTTTCTCCCTCCCTTCCCCTCTCTCTAAAAATAAGTAAATAAAATCTTTTTAAAAAACTATAGGTTACATTGCTTTGTTTAAATGTATCTTGCCTTGGTGTAATAGTCCCACAGAGCACTTTCTTAAAAGGGTATTTTACATAAAAACTTAATAGTTATTTTTTAAATATTTTGTGAGGTAGCTGGCTCACTCCTCTCTTGTTGATCACTCCTCTCTTGTTGATGTGGAGGCAAGCCACCTGTTTCATTTTTGCTACATTCATAGGCCATTTCATTAGAAGAATTAGCTTGGATTTTCTGACTTTAATTTCTAAGCATTATCTTTTTGAAAAATGACTAGAAAGTTCTGCACTCAGGACTGGAGATGTAAGAGTGGTAATTTTGACTTGTAAATCCTAGCAAATGCATCACCCACTTTTGAGAGATGCTCCCATTTCAGGACGGCCAGAGTAAGGAGTACTCGTGTGAAACTCAGAGTCTGGTGAAGTCTGATTCATCGTCTCTGGTTCCAACAGAGACTTCCTGTTAGACAAGACAAATTAGTCTCCCTCCTGACTTAGTGACTTTTTACATAGTTTTATTTTAAATATAGTTTAAGAGAATGAGGAAAAAAGTGGAATGAAATGCATAGAAATATTTACCATGACTTTAAAAAATGCACATCTCGAGTTCAATCAACCATTTCGGTCAAATGATTTGTAAAGCTGGAAGTCATAGAAGGTAAGCATGTAAGGTGGTATTTTAAAAAAATGAAAAAAAAAAATAAGGGGCATTACAAACTGTGAAAGCAACATTTTTATAAATGCCTTCAAAAGGAAGTTATATTCTAAATATTCTTCCCTAGAGTGAGCTGGAGTTACTCAGACCACCTGCAGTGGCTGTCCTGTGTAGAAAGGGTTAGGCTTTACGCTGAGGGTTCGGGGAGAGGAAAGATGTTTGGGTTTAAATTTTTAACTAACAGTTGTTAGTACATGATTTTGAGACCTTAGAGTAAGATTTTTTTCTCCCTAGGAAAGATCTTCAGGGAAATTAGAAATTGCAGTTTAGAAAAGGAGATACGTTAATCCCCCGGCCGGGGCGTCCAACCTGTGGCTCTTGTGGCCCAGGGTGGCTATGAACGCAGCCCAACACAAAATCATAAATTTACTTAAAACCTTTTAATTGCTCATCAGTTTTCGTTAGTGTTTGTGTATTTAATTGTGTGGCCCAAGACAACTCTTCTTCCAGTATGGCCCAGAGATGCCAAAAGGTTGGACACCCCTGCGCGGTTCATGGGCTTCATTTTACTCTATAAAAGGAGTCTGATTTAGAGCAGATTGCCTTTGTGTGTGTGTGTTAGGGCCCATCTCTCTGCGGGGAACTTTAAAAGATCTTTCTACCATTCCGGCTAGCATCATGGGTTTTTTCTTTCTTTTTTAAACATACATAGATATATACGTACATTTATTTATTCATTTATTTATTTTTAACTGATTTCAGAGAAAGAGAGAGAGGAATGGAGAAAGAGAGAAACATTGCTTTGTTGTTCCACTTATTTAAGCATTCACGGTTGTTTCTTGTGTGTGCCCTGATCTGGGATCAAACCCACAGCCTTGGCGTGCATGAATGATACTGGAACCAACTGAGCTAGCTGGCCAGGCTTGTGACTAACATCTTCAATCTTCAGACTTTTACTTTGTGGTATGAGATTCTTGTCTCAAATGTTTATGTATGTTTTTACAGTATTTTAGTGGGTAAAAAGGCATTATTGCATGTTAATCATTTAAATTCTGACACAAATCACTGGGAGCCAGGAAATTCTGTTAAGACAGACATTCTGTCTAACTTTCCCTAGTTTTATCTGCCTGTGTGGTTTTACTTTTTTCTTGTGTCGTGAATTTTGTAATGAACATTCAAAGCTGAGAACTTCCTGCCCATCCTTTGTTTCATTTAGGTTAGTTAGAACCTTAACATTTACATAGAAATTGCTTTCTTTCAATAACTTCAGAAAAAGGGAGAATTTCTTTCCTGCCAATATTTGCTAGGCCAGGAGCATGGGTCCATGTAAACAGTCATCAGATTTCTTCTGTAAGACCATAATTAAAGAAGACAAAAGCATATGCACACCTTGGTCTCTCATAGTTAGAGGGAGGTCTGGGTGTTTCATAAAGAAGTATGTCCAGCCCTAGCTGCTGTGGCTCAGTGGGTTGAGTGCTGGCCTGTAAACCAGAGGGTCATCAGTTCGATTCCCAGCCAGGGCACATGGCTGGGTTGCAGGCCAGGTCCCTGATGAGGGGCGCACGAGAGGCAACCACACAATGATGCTTGTCTCCCCCTCTTTCTCCCTCCCTTCGCCTCTCTAAAAGTAAATAAATAAAATCTTATTTAAAAGAAAGTATCTCCAGAAAGTAGTGATTCTGCACTTTTAAAAAATATTTAAGCTAAATAGTATTATAGTAGTTACTGCTGAAGAGACTTGGTTACCCATGTAATTAATATGAGGGGGACCCCCAAAAAGCCCAGAATTATCTTCTGGAGGGTAGGCCCCTTATCCTTATAGTACAGGTTTCCCCCACTAGGTCAGTGGTCTAGGAGCCCATGTGTAATGGGGTACCAGCTGATGCTGTTGTGAGAGACTGCATTTGCCTTCAGTGACTTTATTTTGAAGAGTCTTTCCACACATTTGCCCATTTCCTGATGGGTGATTTATGAGTGCACCTGCCCACACTGCATTGAGTGTTCAGCAATTTGGGACCAAAAATGGCCATCCCCCAAGCCCTGCCACTGCCCAGTGCCCCACCCTCCCTTTCACCCAGTCTCACCCTGGCGATTCCCCTGGATGGAAAAAGTCCTCAGAGGGTAACGTTTTGCTGATGTGGAAGAGGTGGGGGAAAAAAAAAAAAAAAAAAACCAGCAGAAGCACCAAAAGGCATCAAAATCATGAGTTCAAAAACTGTTTTGAGCAGTGGAAAAAAGGTCCTGATAGGTATATTGCATCAAATGGAGAGTACTTTGAAGGTGACTAGTTTAAACATGTAAGAATAAATACACAATTTTTATAAATAAATTCTGGGTTTTTGGGTGGACCCCTTGTGTACCAAATCCTCTGGAGCAGATGGACCTTTCAGCTTCTAACTTATTCTAAATGTATGTCTTAAGTCCAACTTAGACTTTATTTTTTGATTATGTATTCCTTGGGCCCTTTCTGTAGCCAAATTGTGTTAGCAAGAAATATTTTTAAAAGGCTTGACTGAAGTATAGATGGCCAAAGAGAGCTGCATGTTGAATTTGGCTTCTATAAAGGGGGACCCTGTGGGGTTATCCAGCCTCTCCCTGTTTGTTTCATGTAATAACTTTTGTTTTTGGATTCCTTGCAGATGGGACATGCTTAAACTGTATTAGGGCCAAGTCTTTGACCTGTTTACTATTCGGATTTTATAGGTTCTTCCTAGTTGTAGTGGAAGGGAAAGGGTGAAAAACCTCTCAAATCTCAAAACAACTTTGGGAATATAATTATATGTAAATAGAATCTTCTTAGCCATAAGGCTTTCTCCCCCTATGCCCCATCACCCTACCTCTTCTCCCCTCCTCTCCCCTCCCCCCTCCTCTACCTCCTTCCTTTCCTTCCCTCTCCCCACCTCCTCTTTCTTTTTAAAAAAATTCTGTTCCAGCTCTTGTTTTAGAATAAATTTCCTCAACCTAGAGGAGAAATCTTTGATAACACGTGGGATGTGTTAAAATCTTTGTCTTTCCTAACTTTGCTCTTTGTAGCCTTAGAGATTTTCTCCAAAGCCGTTCAGTGGAATCAACACATTATTATAATTTGTGAAAAGAGAGAAGTTGCTGATTGTTTGGTTTTGCCTATCTAACTTCATTTCTAAATGTGTTTTCCTTTGGAACTGAGACCCACTTTGAAGTGAAGTAGCCCTTTATAATCAGGTTGGTTTGCTGATTTGGATTCACATCATCCCATTTCAGACATCTCCCAAATGATGGAGTTTGAAAGTGCTGTGCGGAGAGGCTTAATCTGATGAACCCTGTCTGCCTTTTTTTTATAAAGCAGTTGGAAGAATTTGTTTTTTCCTAGTTGGGGTTCTGTAATTAACAATAGCAGCATACCACCTGATGGTGTTACCCCAGGTCTTGTGAAACCTCTGATGGTTGCACATGGTTTATTCTGCTATCTCCTCCATCCAAGTAGAGACAGGAATTTTTTTCTTTCCAGTCTTATTTTGTAGATACATTTAGCTCAATAGTCATTTTTATCTAAATTAAAAAACAAGAACAAAACTCAAAAAGTTTTTTTAAGGTGTAAGGAGACACAATCCTACAGGGCTGTTCATCTGCCTGCCTCTCTCCAGAGAGATCTCCGCATTTGGAGCAGAGCACTCGCTACATTCACCCTGCGTATGTTTTGGGGGTAGGGAGTTATGCTAATATGTCTGTGTCAACAGGACTCACATAATGGCTAGTTTTCAGTGGAAGAATGATTCTCCATCTCTTAAATTGGCAATACATTTTTCTATTCTTTTGATTATTTTGCTAGCTGAAAAGTTGCATCCAAAGTGAGAATTATTCCATACTTTAACCTCTGAGCTGGCTGCTAAGGTCTCCTTGGGGGCAAGGACACTTTGTAGTTATTTATAACCTGTGGAAAAGGGCAGAGAGACTGTAAACAGCCAGCACACTCTGAGGTGCGGGAGTCAGCGGGAGCATTTTGTTGGTTACCCGACTGCCTTCGGCGACGTGAGGTGCTTCTTCATGTACCTTCATCTTGACTTTGTCTGGATGGGACTCACTAGCCAGGCTGTTCTATGAAATTCTACCTCATCACACAGACTGAGGAGAAGAAGGAAAAATAATCAATTTATGTACTGTGAACATACCTGATTCTCAGTCATTCTAGAGTCTGTGCTTGCCTGAGAGATATTTGTAAACTGGGGTGATCGTGAAGGCACTGACATGCACACATAATACTGTACTTGTTTCTGAGTTCCTTGTACACAGCAGTTCCAAGAACAGTTTCACTCTTAATTAGATAAATATTTGGCTGTGGCAGAAGACATAGTCTACATCTTAAGCTGGTATAGAAAAACCTTAGTTATGTATCTAGACATGTTTTAAAGATGTGTTTTTATATATGTATACATGTTGACACATATATATTTAATGTTAATTATCTTTTCTCTGCATGCCAATTTTAAGGGAATCAAATCCATGTCGGATAGTATGAAAATTATAGGTCAAATCTAAGTAAATGCCAAGGATCTGCCTCATTCTATCAATATGTTGGAATTTCATTATATAGAACTTAACTTGAAATAACTTGGAGTCCAGCCCGAATCCCTGACGGCTGCTGCAGTGGAGCGTTCTGTGCCCGGCACTGACTTACTCCAGGGAGTCTGCTCGTTACTGTTGTCTTGTGGGTTCAGGAACTTCTCATCTAGCCCTTTTCTCCCAAGTTTTCTTGGATTTTTTTAATCAGAGAAGAGTGTAGTTTTGGAATGCCTTGAATAAATTTTTAAAAGTTAGAGTGAGATGAACTGATAATTTTTAAAATGTTCTGTTGTTTTAAAAATATGCCTGGGTTCCGATGCTGTTATTCATTCAGCAACTCCCGAATTTTTAACATTTTAACTAGCACTCATTAAGGAAAAATATCCCCAAACACGGTGAGTCTAGTTATTTAACAACAATTTCTTTGAACAAATATTTATTACCTGTTATGTGATTAGGCACATGGGGATGCTCTTCTCTCATTGAGCTTAACTTCTACTGGGGAAGACAATAGACAAGTAAAAAAATTAAAACGATAATTTCAGATGGTGGTAATGAAGAAGAAAATAATGTAGGGTAATATGATGAAAGGAATGGGCTAGAAGTGGGCTTCAGATTGTGTGATCAGAAAGGTATTGCATTTGTTAGGATCTCTAAAGACAAGAAGGAGCCAACTATGAAAAGACCTGAGGGAAGAAAGCTTTCTAGGTGGAGGAAAGAGCCTGTTCTGTTCACTGAACAGAATTAAAGGCCTGAGGGAGGGAAGCATGGTGATTCAGAAGGGTAATGTTAGATGAGGTCAGGGAGGTGCACTGAGGACTCGGCTGTCAGGACAGAACATAGATTTATTCAGATGGCAGTGGAAGCCACGGAACAGTTCCTGTCTTGTTTCTCATAAGGGTCTGCTTTCTACGCCATTTCATAATTTCTAAAAATTATTTGTAAATGCTGCTGATTTCTTTAAATTTTACTTCTTTATCCATTTTATTTACAGTATTGACTTTAGAGGGAGGGAGGGAGGGACAGAGAGAGAGAGAGAAAGGATGAGGTGGGGTGGGGAGAGAGAAACATTGATTTATTGTTCTACTTATTCATGCGTTCATTGATTGATTCTTGCATGTGCCCTGACCTGGGATGGAACCTGCAACCTTGGCGTATCGGGATAATGCTCTAACCAACTGAGCTACCTGACCAGGATTAACTGTTTTTAATTTATTATTTGGAAAAGTAATATAGTCACATAGTTCAAAATTCAGAAAGTAAAAAGGTAATACAGTGGAAATTCCCTTCCCAACCAAGTATCCGTTTCCTTCCTTGAAAATAACCAGTGTCCCTAGCTTTACAGAGCCAAGGTATGTGTATATCTTTAATATATATTGAAACAAATATTTTTGCCTCTTTAAATAGAATGAGCTTTCTCATTTCTTTAACAGATGCTTATTACATTGTCCCTCTGAATCATAATTTAATCAAGCCCCTGTTGATGGGCTATTACATTATTTCCATTCTTTTGTGATTATAAATAGTGTTATCATGAGAAACATTTTATATTTGTCATAATTAAATACATCAAAAGGCTCAGTTTCTAGAAGTACAATCATTGGATCAAAGGGTATATGCATTTCTTACTCATTTTTGTATACAGTTCCCTTCATGGAGATTGCAGCAATTTATCCTCTAATCAGAAATATTCTTCTTACCTTGGGCAAATATTATCAAACTTTTTTTTTTAGATTTTATTTATTTAGTTTTAGAGAGAGAGGAAGGGAGGGAGACAGGGAGAGACACATCAGTGTGTGGTTGTTTCTCACGTGCCCCTTACTAGGGACCTGGCCCACAACCCAGGCATGTGCCCTGACTGGGAATCAAACTAGTGACCCATTGGTTCACAGGCCAGCTCTCAATCCACTGAGCCAACACCAGCCAGAGCAGAAATAAACATTCTGATCTTTGCCAACTCACTGGGTGAATCAATGAGTGGTTTGATTTGCATTTATCTTATTATGAATGAGAGCTTAACATATCTTCACATATTTTAGAACCTTTGGTATTTATATTTCTGTAAACTATTGACTATTCTTTGCCCATTTTTCTTTTAAGCTATTGGCTTTTTCTTCTTGATCTTCAAATTTGCTTAATACTAAATGCCTCTCAAAAAATTTTAAAAAAACAATGTTATTTGTCAAGTTATGTCTCAATTTTTAAAAAGTAGTTATCTTTAACTTACAAATTTTATAAAGCATGAACCTGATAAGGGACATAAGAGAAACCCAGTCTTTCCTTTGCTAATTGAGATGTCTTTGATTGCTGTTAGTTTTATTTTAGGAGTATCTCTAAATTTTATAGAAGTGTACTTTAAAAAGTATTTGGTTAGACTACACTGACAGAAAGCTTACTCATAAGAAATATTCAAAAGTCATTCAAACCTTGCAACAGAGAAAGTCAGGATGACCTATAATAATCTGACTTTGGGGTAATGAGAAAGCAGTTACTACCTCCCAGACTCTGTACAATTGAAGACACTGTAACAGAAGAAATGTAAATGCTCCTTTGAAGTCACATCAGTTACTCAAAAGTATAACCAAGTCTTTCTATAGTTTAGTTTTCTCTCTCTTTCTCCTCTCTCTCTCTCCTCCCCTCTCTGCCCTCCCCATTTCTGTCTCCATTTCTCTCGATTGTCAACAGTCTTTCTGGCTTCTTCTGTTTTGGAAAATGCAAACGTCTCTCAGGTTTAAAATAGTTATGACGTTGGGATTTTTCCTTAACTTGGAAACTGTACAAGTCTTTAAACCAAAAGAAAAAGAAGTGATGGGCTTTTAAAAAGTCCCTAACAAACCATTCTTTGGCAAGAAGCTATGTTCCCAGCCATCTAGCTTGCACACGTTTGTGTATTATGTTGAACCACGTAAAATTGCTGATTAGCCTACAGAACAGTCACATGGCTCAGTCTAATATGTCTGCAACCTTATTCCTATAATTTTTAAGGCTGGTGGATATAAGGCTAACTCATAGATATCATGTGTGTGATATGCCTGCTGTTGGTTTTTTAAAAAGAATTCTATGGCTGCCTGAATTAGATCAGAGGTGGAAGGATGCTTATAGGGAATAAAAGAAGGATAAAAAATAACTGCATAAATTGTCTATGTAACACTTTTCAGAGAATGTGCTAGCTTAGCTCTGTACATACTGCAGGTTAAACTACTGCAACACTTCCCTGTTGCACAGGGAATTCATCTTCTATCCTGAAAGAATCCTGATTATGTAAGAGTTCAAACTACTGATTTGTTTTCAAAGTGAAAGAAATTATAATGTCTTTCGCTCCATGTAGAATGAAGATACACTTAATACTGGATGAAAAACTCAATTTTACCAGGGCCGAAACTTGAGAGTGCCAGGCTAGGAGTTTTTGGCTTTGTTTGTACCTCATCCAAAAGAACAAATTAATGATTTTCATTACATTGCAAATCTAATATACTCAGCACTGTTCAAAGGTCTCTTTTAGAGATATGTGAAAGAAGCAAACAAAAGTTAATGAACTTGAATATCAACTGAATAAATGTTTCAATCATCAAAGTATTTTTGCTGAATGCCTTGTTCCAGGCCAGCTGTGCTAGGTGGTAAAGGGGGTACAAAGACTAGTTTCAAGTTCCTTTAAAAGTCTGCTAGAGGCGACAGAAGTGTTCATAGGCAGAAAAGGCAGAAAAGAAGTGCAGTCTGTAGGTTCGATTGAAGGTATTATCTCTGCATCATAATACCTGCTAGGAAGCATTCTGTTTGAGATTGTTATTAGTTGCTAACTGATAACTGCCTTCATTGGAATTTGGGCAGAATTACAGTCCATGGATATTTCACTGTATTTTGCTGTGTATAATGCGCACCCCTGGTTTGTTTAGTGTTGCCCATGTATAATGTGCATCTTTATTTTCCCCTCAAAAAGTTGGGCAAAAAGGCATGCTTTCTACACAGCAAAATACAGGTAAGTTTATTTCTTGGTGTGACTCAGAAGAGGTATAACCCCACAGGTCTGGATTTAATACAGTGAACAAGAAAATAAATGGTGGTATATAACATATGTTCAGCCTCATGGTTGTCAACATACTGGGAAGTTTTCTAAGCTTTGGAGAATACATTTCTCATTTGGGAACTTGGGACAGTTTGTCTTGTTTGAAGTCAAGAACAATATAGTCATATTTTGGTGCTAGTTGTCTCCTTCAAAGGTTCTCAAACCATGACTCTCAAATGAATCTCTTCTTTCCTAAAATTGTTTTTTGCTGGGTATCCAGCAGTTGGCATGAAGTGCTAGAGAGTTCATGTAACACCAGGCTTCATGTTGCCCATGGTGCCTGCTATGAGTGAAATTAATTAGACTTGTGCTATCCTAGTCAATTTCCCTCTCAGCAGGTTGTGTGGTTAGAGCTCCTCAGCATCTCAGGCTGATTCTCCAGCTTTCTTAGCTGCTGGGTTGGACTTAAAAAAAAAAAAAAAAATTGGAAGAAAGGTGATGTTATTAAAAAAAAAAAAAAAAAAGACTTGGCTACAAAATGGGTGAGAAGCAAAAAAGAAAAAAATAGCTAAGACCAAAGTAGTATTTTTTCTTTTTGGTTGTAATAATGGATCATGGTTCAGTAGCAACAGTTAAGCCATTAAAATAAACTCATTTTTAAATTTGTCCTTTTCTTCAACTTAGAGAATTCTTAAATTGTTAATTGTTAGATAAATTTGAGGTATTTTTAAACTTCAAAACAAACTCAAATTTGTATTTTACGATTGCTCAGTATAGAGCTGAGCTTGCACCCAACACCTCTAGAGCTTAATTTTATGCTTTTAACTAACATGTGGAATTCACATCTTCCTTGACAGTCTGCCCAAAAGATAATTTCAAGTAGGAATCTGTAAGTTTCACTCTGGCCTCTACTAGACAAATAGACAGTTCTATGAGGAGGTGCTTTCTGCATCCAGTGCCAGCCTGCCCTGAGCACAGGTGTAGTATTTGGTCTCTTTTCTTGATGTTATCATAGGGCCATGAATTGCATGAACCAAGGAGGCTCAAATGCCAAAGCAATGCTTTGTTTGCTTGCTTAAACAGCTGAAACAGCACATCATGTGTAAGGTGACTCCGTCTGTAATTACATGGGATGCTTTAGTTGTGAACGCCTATAGAATAGTGTTTAAAATCATTGGGGACTGCAGTAGTACCAATGGTACTCCTCTGTGAGGGTGCAACTAAATCTTACTCCTCCTCCTCCATGACTTTTATGTAAGTGGTCAATGACTGTATATGAGAGATTCTTTCGTTCATTGATACCTCTTTCTCCAAATGATTTGAGGCAGTTTCCAAAAATACTTAACATATTTAAAAAGAGTAATCACTTGAGGGAATTATAGCAAAGGGAATAACAACATTAAGTAAATAATGAAGTTGCTATAGAATGAGCATCTAGAATAACCTATAGCTTCAAGAGATAGGGCACAAATTTGTCTCAGGGTTTTTTTATAGCCAAGCAAAGAGGGCAACATGATGAGATTCATATTGTCCGTCCATAGCTAAAAACAAACCAGAATTCAGGAAAGAATTTCTGCAAGACAGTGTTTGATATAATGGAATACATCCTTACTTTATTCCTACAATTAATACAATATGTTTAAAAAAATTAAGCAGAACAGTACAAAGAAAAGTATGCACTCATGTAGTTATCTCAAATCTAACAGACATTTATGTATTGTATATTTGCCTCAGATCATCCTTATTTTAAAAGAAATACGAGAGATCAACTTGAAATGTCTTATACAATTTTCCCAGCCTCATTCTTCTCCCTTGCTCTCCCATTAGGAATTTGATGTGTAGCTTGTCATTTTTGTTTACTTCTGCATGCATAGATCTGTAAATAATATATAATCTAAACTTGTATAATTTACTACATATGACATTGAAAAATTGATTAGTATTGTGTTTGATTTTTTTATCTTCATGGTACTGTAGATCTTAATTTTAATTCTAAAATACAGTTTTCTAGTATATGAAAATACCTCAATTTAGTTACCTTTTCCTTCAGATGGATTTTCAGTTTGCTTCTAGTTTTCCACTGTTATAAACAGTGCTACATTGAACATCCTCGTCTGTGTCTTCATGTGCCCATATGCATTTCTCTAGGGCAATGGTTTCTCAAAATATGGTTTGAGGTCCAGCATGTCAAGATCACCTGGGAACTTTGTTGGAAACGCAAATTCTCGGGCTTTTCCCAAACCTCTGAATTAGAAACTCTGAGGGTGGTTCTACTTATCAGGTGCTTCTAATGCACACTAAGATTTGATAACCATTATTCTAGTGCAGTACTTTATTTAAAGTAGAATTTCTGAGTCTTAGTGTACACATACACTCACCTTCACTAGAAATGGCCAAATTCCCATTCAAAGTATACTTTCCCACCAATGGCATATGAGAGTTCCCATATCCCCATAGATGGTTTGTTTGATTCTTTTTTCCTTGCAGATCTGATAGGGGTAAAATGTTTTAGAGCAATTTTGTTTTCTTTTTTGTGAACAATATTTTGGTAGAGTAGATGGCCTTTCTCAGTGATTTTGTAGAAACAATTTATAAATTTGTATATTAGTGAAATTATTTCTTTGTCATGTGATGCAAACTTTTTTTCTGTTTAGCTTTATGGTACTTAAAAGATTGGAACAAAATCCACCAATTTTTTGAGTGGCTCTTGTGTTTCGAAAGGCCCTGGAGGGGAGAATTTTGAACTGAATTTGATTTGCTACTGGGACACCCTGCTGAAATAAATGTGTAGACGTTATTTGAAAATGGCCTGAGGTTTATGAGAGAGGTCAAAGTTAGAGAGATTTGGGAAATATTTGTGTAAAGGCATAAATTTGACACTGTTGAGATGGATAAAATTGCCATGAAAGAGAGTGTAGGTTGAGAAAATGACTGAGGATTAAACCATGGGGAGCAGTAATGGAGGGAAAGAATCCAACAAAAGACTGAGGAATGATCAGAAAACAGAGGCCAAGAGCAAGTAGAAGAATCTAGAAAATTGAATAGTGATGGGGTGTAAGCGAGGAGAGAGGTATAATGGTGCAGAGAAAGGAACACATCTAGGAAAAGGGTACATGTTGCCCTTCAAGAGAGCAGCTAGCAATGGGTTGAGGGATAGGAGGCTACTCTACGTAAGTTTGTACTGAAGTGTAAGAGAAGATGAGACAGTAGGTAGAGTGGTAACAAGGTCATTTCCTTGAGGAGTAGAGTGTTTATGTCGTGAGTGAAGGAGCCAATGACGTAGTTGTGTGTGGTGTTCACTGTGCCGTCTCCTCCTCAGGCAGCCTTTTCATAGATGTACTTTACATACCATTGAGTAAATTTGTTTGGTAAGATAACATTAAGTATTGTGCACAGGATTCAAACAGGGTGATATAATTGTGACTAGGAGACTAGATTAAAGTAGGTGACTTCCGGGGTTAACATTTAAACTTGGGATCAGAATTCCAAGAAGTCATTTGAATGATAGGCATAGAGAATTCTAGGCAGGACACAAAGTTTCCAGTCTCTGGAAGGTCAAACAGAATTAGGAGGATAATATGCCATTAATTTAAAATATTCTCTTCCTTCTTGGGTCAACCAGGGTGAAGAGAGAACAGAAATCTTTGTCCCCTAACTTTGGAAATTTCGTTTAACCTTCAAACTGGCGATGTCAAGGGTTCCAAGTCCTCCACCTCCGGCAGAAATGTCGAGTGGCCCTGTAGCCGAGAGCTGGTGCTACACACAGGTGAGTTCCTGCTTTCACCCTGTGTGTGAGTCTTGCATCTTGGGAGGGTTTGGTGGATGAAAAGAATAAGATTTCTTTCTACATTGGATTTTTTGCTTTCTCTGGGACATAGTGCTACATAGTAGATAGCTAAGGTACTTGTCAGCTTTCCATTCCTTGGTTCTCCAAGTGGAATCTGAATACCCCAGGCCGGTGTTTTTCACTGGAGATTGAAAGCGGGGAATTTTTGAAACTAGAACCACTTGCATCCTCCTTGATGGAAATGTGTTCCTCTGTTGGGCAACTGAAAAGGAAACTAGGTTTGAGATTTGCGGCCCCAGGCAGTATGGTGTCAGCATCTCAATTGTCAAATACTGCTCTGAGCAGAGGCTCAGTTTAGGTGTGGCTTTGTCATCTGCTTTCCCAACCCTGTCCACATTTTCCTCCCTTTCCATTCAGTATTTCTCAAAAGCTGGGGAAAGTTGTGAAAGCAGTTGGTCACTGGGTGAGGGACCTAAGTGAAAAAGCAGAGCCTCCATGCTGGCCAAACAGTGCTGCCTTCCCTGGGGCCGTGCGGAGGGAGGGGAGGAGGGGGCGCAGTGATCTGATCTCAGGCTGTTTTATAGGTTGCCCACTTCCTATTTAATTGCTTCCTGGTTTTCTATCAACAGATCAAGGTAGTGAAATTCTCCTACATGTGGACCATCAATAACTTTAGCTTTTGCCGGGAGGAAATGGGTGAAGTCATTAAAAGTTCAACATTTTCATCAGGAGCCAATGATAAACTGAAATGGTGAGGAAGAATATATCTAGCTATAAAAATTTTTTATAAAAGTTGCCTGTTTTACTTGGTTTTACAGGGAGACTGACGAGGATATGAGATCTTTAAAGACAGGGACTTTGTACTTAATGTATTCCCCAGAGCCTAGAACAGTGCCTTGAATATACAGTTGTTGCTATTGGGTTGGCCAAAAAGTCTGTACAGTTTTTTCCATAAAAAAAAGACACCTTTTTCATTTCGCCAATAACTTTATTGATTTGGATATTTTGAGTATGTCAGCTGTCTCCCATGTGGTAATAATGTCGATTGTTCTCCATTAACGCCTCAATTTGATCACTGTCAAATTTAACTGGTCTACCCAACCATGGAGCATCGTCCAGCGGGAAATCTCCAGCACGAAACTTTGCAAACCACTTCTGACACATTCGATCAGTCACAGAACCTTCTCCACACACTGCACAGATCCTTTGTTACGTTTCAGTCGTAGGGTGATGTAAGTGAGTAAAGAGGGCCAGTGTTGTAAACAACACCCATGTCTGGTGTCAGTGCTGACTGTTAGGCAAACCTAGTGAGTGTGCTTCTGAAAGGGGCGGTGGCTACTGAGACCCGGCTGACTAAAGCGATGTGTGAACAAGGACTGACTGACCAGCACCAGATTTTCTGATTGTTCAAGAAAAATAAGAAATCTAGATTTCAACATTTAATCTCTTGACTTTTAAGTTGCCTGTTTTTTGAGAAAATATTTATTTGCTTATGTAACTGGAATGCCCGGGGTGTAGGATGGTTTTGAAGCTTAGTTCCACCCAGCAGCCCAGTGGTTAGATTAAGCACCCATCTCTCTCTGCTCTCTACACTGTTGGAGATCTCAAGTCCAGTTTCTCTGGTGGTTGATGGATGACTCGCCTTAGTAATGGCCATAACCCACTACCATCCAACAGAAGTCTTTGAACTTCCTCTGAATGGTATGGCCAAGAATACGTCATACCTGTACTGATTGGTTTAGGTCTGGTTCCCTTGACCCCTGTGGCAAGGAGAATGTGATCTGAGTGGTGGGTCAGTGGCATCCGAACCGTGCATCCTCTTGAGGAGGAGCAGGCAGTTAAGGATGCTCTCCTGTGCTCGCTGCAGAGACCAGAACACATGTCTGTGAACCAGCAATTTTGACCTCAGATAACCCACTGAAAAGTTAAATAACTCCTCATTTAGTGTTTATTGGCTATGTACATTAAGCAGTGTGCTACTCGGAGCTGAGAGAATGCTTATTCTTAGGCATTGTATTTAAATCTATATCTTTAGCACAATACATAGAGCTATAAGTGGCATATGCACTCCCTGGAGAGGCATTGGTTGGGCCACCTGTTTGAGAGAGGAGTCGTAACACTGGCAAGGCCTAAGGATGCATATGGCCTATCTGGTAGAAGCAGTGTCTGAACCACATGTAGTTCAACTGACATTTACAAGTTATCTCAGTTGAACCTATTACATTCTGTTTGAATTTTGTTTTGATTCATTGGTAACAGATTGGCATTTCTGACTGTATAGCTTGGAGCTATAACCTGTATAATGGGAGTTTACTTTTATCTCTACTTCCTCCATACTGCCTCCTTTATTTTAATCTTATTATTGCCAGACTGATAAAATATCTTTAAATATTTATTTATTTATGTATGTGTGTATGTATTTATTTAAGAGAAGGGAAGGGAGAGAGAAAGAGAGGGAGAGAAACATCAGTGTGTGGTTGCCTCTCGTGCACCACCTCCTGGGGACCTGGCCCACAACCCAGACCTGTGCCCTGACTGGGAATTGAACCAGCAACCCTTGGATTTGCAGGCCAGTGAATCAGCCACTGAGCCACACCAGCCAGGAGATAAAATATCTTTAAAAGATATGTACTATTCACATATTTCTCTTGAATACTTTTTGTCTCCCAAGGGGATATTAAAGGGCTCGGGGGTTTTTTCATGGTTTTACCACAGTCCCAACAAAACAAGGGACTGCCTCTCCTGAAATCGAGGATTAGAATAGCCCGGCTTCTAAAATATTTTAAGGGAAAAAGAGGGACTTGGGAGATAATGAGGAAAGAAGCAGAGATGTAAGGGATATGTTGTCAGATTCTAGAATGCCCTTTATTTTTGTTACTTATTTTTTTAAAGTTGACTCAGGTTTTTCTAGAAAAGGGGTTCCCAAGTGGCCATACTATTGAATCAGGATTTCCTGGTTATGGAGCCTGGGTTGGCTCGTTGGTTGGTTTGTGTTTTAAACCTCTCCCTGTCTTGATTCTGACATTCTAGTTCTCTCCTATCACTTCACCAGCCTATAGGCATGAATACTTTCAGCAATTTTTTCCCCCTCTCTGTTTTGGACAGGTGTTTGAGAGTAAACCCAAAAGGGCTAGATGAAGAAAGCAAAGATTACCTGTCACTTTACCTGTTACTGGTCAGCTGTCCAAAGAGTGAAGTTCGGGCAAAATTCAAATTCTCCATCCTGAATGCCAAGGGAGAAGAAACCAAAGCTATGGGTAAATGTTCTCTTCTTTGTTGATTCTTTGTTTTCACATCCAACATCTTCATACGCTGATAAGTTGTAGATTTGATCTGATTTTTTGAGTCACCTTAAATATGATTCTTTTCCCACTTCAGAGAGTCAACGGGCGTATCGGTTTGTGCAAGGCAAAGACTGGGGCTTCAAAAAATTCATCCGCAGAGATTTTCTCTTGGACGAAGCCAACGGGCTTCTCCCTGATGACAAGCTTACCCTCTTCTGTGAGGTGAGTGCCTCTACCCCACTGTGAGACTAGCAGTTCCCAGCTGTGATCGTATTAGCAAATTAAGTGTATTGTATCAGGGATGGAGGCTGGGAAAACCCCCAGGTGCAGCGGCACTGTGCCGGCGTTATTCATGTGACTGCAAACTGCCATGGTTTCAGGGTTGTTGGGCAGCTCAGCTGTCCCCTTGTTACTGTCCTTAAAGACGAAGACTGTGAACAGTCTTGGTATGTATGATTTTTGAATTGGTTGGGTCAGGATTTTGGCTTTTTCCTTGTGGGCGTTTTCAGATAGCATTTGGAAGGGACTGTCATGTCAAGCTGAGGAGAATGGCAAGCAAGTATGTATGTGTATTTGTTTCTTAAAATTTGTGGCTTCTCCTTGAGTATGAGGTCCACATGTGTTGGACTATAGATCACTTTTCTTTTCCACTCTTTGAACTAGATGACTTATCAGATGTTGAGTGTCTCCTGTCATCTTGCTAGAGTAATTGTGAAATAGGAAGACCAGAACCCTCTTCTAGAGTGAGGGTTATGTAAAGCTAACTCAGTTAGCTGAGAGTTATCTGTAGTCAGCTGGGAGAGTCCTTCTGTCACCAACAACCTGAGAGCCTTTCTGAGGCTTTCAAGAGAAGCCTTGAAGATTCCCAAACTGAGAGTGAGTTGGAAAGTGGTTTCTTTAATGAGTATATACGAGTAAGTTGTTTCATGCTGTTATCAGTTCATTTGTAAATACTCATGAGCTCACCATGTAATAAATGAACACAACCTCTAGTCAACTTAGATGTCGGTGTTTCCTAGATGTTGTATGGCCAAGCAACCACTTCCCGAGCAGCACCACTTGATGAGAATGACCACTGTATTTTCATGGGCAGAGTGCAGGCAAGTTCCCTACAATAGGAGGTTCACCCTGTGCGTTAATGACAGTTCCAAAGGCATGTCACCACCTGTGCAGCCGGGAAGAGCATCCCTTAGGAATCTTGCCCTTTTGTAGAAGAGGCCTGGCCAGTTGTAACACACTCCTTTTCCGAGTCACTGCTCGTTGATTATTTCCACAGAATAGTTCATGGTGGTAGGAAGTTTTGGAGGTTAGTTTATTAAAATACCCCACTGAATACAAAAAATGCAGTTTGCATAATAACTACCTTCTCTTCTTTCCAATTTCTAAATAAAAGGAGGAAATACTAACACGATGACATCTAGATAAATATAGAAACTGTTGCAGTTACTTTCTGTCTGATGAGCTTGAAATTTGAATTCCTTGTAAATCTAGCTAGTTACATACTCAGTTGCCCAAGTAAGAAATGAAAACAACAGGTGGTTTCGTGTGAGTTCAGATGTTAAATAAACTGTCCATCAGTTTAATCTTCACCTATCTTGAAGACCTAAATTACAGAAAAATTTTAAAATAGTGGAAAATTCTGATTTCTGTTGGAAATGTAAAGCCGATCTTAACTGTTCTCTGAAGAAAGCTGTCTCCTCTAAATACTGCATCTGGCGGTTCAGGCAGAGCCATAGCCTTCATTGCGGCATCTTCGAGTCTGCAGTGGGTCCATCCAGTGTTTTCTCATATGCTTCCCTCCTCCTCTAACCCCTGTATTGACATTCTTGATTTGGAAACCAATTATCCTGCCCTCACTTGGCAATCTCTCATCCTGTGGTTAAGATGAGGCTCTCTCCCCGCCTTCACTTCCCCGTATAAAATTCTCTTAGGAGAAATCCTGTGGTTAAGTTTAGATTTGCCTCACTGACTTAGAAGGGAAGTGAGATGACACTTTGGAAATGAGGAGATGTTGAACAGGGAAACGTCTGCTGGGTTCTGCTGATGCCATCGGTTTCTTACCACCGGACCAGGTATGCCATCTGTTCCTCTCACACTTCTCTGTTGGCCACAGGTGCCGAGTGTTGCTTCTCATACTTGGGCCCGTGCCTAGTGAGACTCGTTTCAGTTCCAAGGCTCTCTGTGGACTTAGTAGCATTCAGCATTGCAAGACTGTTGCGCGGGGGAGTGTGTTGGATGTGTGGTTTTTAAAATGTCTGCAGCTCATCTGAGTGCTTAGTGCTTTACAAAGCTGGGTCGCTCTTTGGTGCGAATTCTGTCCCTGTGACCTGTTGCTCTGTTTTATCTATGGAAAATATATATACAAGTTTATTTTAGCTCATGTTTATATTTTATTTATTATTGGTTTAGTTAGGGTTTTTTTATTGTTTAGAGGTTTTTACGAAGTTGATGCCCACGTACAAATTTAGATTGTGAATACTCCACTGCTCCATTCCTCACTCAGCCTTTGGCCCAGACACTTCTGTCCTATTGTGATGCAATAAATACAGTTGTTTCATAAATGTATTTATTTTTTGGGAGGTGTTCCCAGAGGCCACAAGAGAGAATCCTAAGGTGCAAGACTGAGAATCACTCATTTGTGTATTTGGGCTTTATTTCAGTAGAATTGCTGTTAATGAATATTTAAATGAGATTAGATTGCAGACTCTGAAAATGTCAAACGGGTGATCTTGCTTGTAAGGTGCCGCATCGGGTTCACTTTCAATTCTTAGTGATGTTTTTGTCTGACTGTTGGAAATGAGGCAATTCTTCCAAGTTGACGTTGCTTAGTTAATGTGTTTGGAAGCATTTTCAAAGCATTCCTTGAATCGTCTCTTTTCACAATCCTTTGAGCAGGGTTGTCTGACTGTTAGCTCTGTTATCCTCATTTCATGTTGCTGGGGAGAGAAGCAGTGCCTGGGAGGTCAGGTAATTTTTTCCTAACATTGTGCAGTGAATCAGTGTCAGCTTTCCATTTTATGTCTCCAGTCTGCTGGGCCACGCTGAGTGGAGCCGAATGCCATTCACGCAGGGAAACGTGGTCTATACCGAGTTTTCTTAACGGAGTATTTATTTTGGTAATGAAACAGAATCAAGAAAGCTTTACACTTTTAATTTTCTCTTTAATAATTTGGACCATAGAAAATCTACTTGAAATATTTTAGCTTCTGTTGACGCTTCTCTCCATTTCTTTATATTGAAAACAAATAGCTGTTAACAAAGAAAATGCGTATATTCCATCTTCATTGTATATGCCTTTGATAGGTAGAAGAATCCAGTGTTTCTTTTTAATGTTGCAATTATAATTGAAATATGAAATACCTAAGGAAATATGAAATAGTGAACTCTTAAAACATTCCTTTCCCTCTCGAACATAGACTATCCCTTCATAGCCCGGGAATATGATTTTTGCCAAATTTTAAATATGTGGGTCTTCATTTTTTCTTTGTTATCATTTTATTATCGGATTATTCGGATATATTAGTTGAACTGTATGAAAATACCAATATATGTTTCTGTCCTACAAAAATTATGATTTAATATGTAACATTATTATAGGTTATAAAATATGGTAATGTAGTAGTAATCCTACAACCCAACAGCATCACCAGCGCTTAGAACTGACCTGTGCCCCCCATGGCCCCTCAGACCTGCTGTCTCCCCACTCAGAGGGTAGGAAGTAGCTGTGTTGAGTTGTATGTGATCATCTGCTCCTTTATGATTTATATGCCCGAACAGTGTATTCTCCATTTGATTGGTTTCGAGCTTTATAAAAATGGCGTCAGAATGTACGTGGTCATCTAGGACTTGCTCTTTTCAAATGTTTCTGAAATTTGTATTGTGGAAGTAACTGTGTAGTTCACTCATTTTTAGTGCTGTGTCATGCTTGTGTGACTGTGCAAGTTCGTTTATTCTCCTGTTGACGGACGTTGAGAGCGCTGCTAGTCTTTGATTAGAAGTAGCGCTGCTGCTATGAACAATCCATACGCAGTCTTTTCCCCCTCAGTTGTTCTAATTACATAAAAGTTAAAAAGTATATTTCCATTGGTTTTATTTTTACTTTTTATGTTTGACTTTTTATGAGTAGTTGTGCGAGAATTGGCACAGTCTTTGGTCTTCTATGAAATTTTCTTTAAGAGAAGGAATTGACTTTAAAAGTGAGGCCCTTTTACAACTTGAAATTCAGGGTTATAGAGCCTTCCTGAGACATTTTCATGCAGTCATTTGTAAGACGATATAAATGTCACCGTCACGTCATCTTCACAGCTATAATTCTGAATGAGTCTCCGTAGTCAGCTTTATAGGCATTTAAAAAAATCTTTAGTTTTTCTCAAAATGGTTTCATTTTAGCAGCATCATTTGCAGAGGAAAAACAATCCCTTTCTAAGTTAAAAGTTTGGGCTCTGAAGACTCATTTGTGAATGCCATTTAAAATTTATTTTTAATTAAGCGTATTTAATGTCGGTAAGAGGTGCCAGACATTCAGAGCTCTGGAGACTCCAGGCATCTATATATTTACAGAGCAAGTCTGGCTTAGACAGCAAAGGTACATTCCCCTTCCTGCTGTGTCCCTGTCTGTCTCCAGAGAGGAACTGTCCCTGTGAGAGGAGTCACAGTTCTGGGCCCCTGCTCACTGCCAGGCACGCATCTAACCAGCAGAGGGTCCACTGGTAACCAGCGTTTGAAATTCACCTTCTCTCCTGCCAATTTATTTTACCCAGTCTAGTAAATTGCCATCAAGTGTTAATGACTTTTGGCTCCTGTCATGCTGGTGTAATTCAGGCTTAGGACCTAGTGCCAAGAGTGTTCTCCATTCCCTTCATTGGTCATCCCAAGAGATTCTTGCCTTTCTCTATGGGGAAGTTGGCTTGGATTGACTTGGTCTTTTCCTTTTTTAAAAAATGCAATCAGCTATATTTTGAAGCTATAACTGGAAACAGACAACTTCTACTTTTGTTATTGATATTATATCAAAGAAGTAAAGGTATTAACATGAGAGAATGGCTGAACCAAATTGGAGATCTTATATAGGACAAGAGAATCTCTGTGGTGGTTTGTGCTGGGTTTCAGGCTGTTAAAATAATGCTATAATCTGGCTCTGATAAATGTGCTGCTTCTGCTAAGTATATTCATAATTGATTAACTTGGCTGCTTCATTGCTCAAGACTATAACAGCTCATTTTAAACAAATGAATAAATTTCTTGACCTGATAGTAAGTATCGCAGTCCTGCACAGGAGGGACTATGGGTCATTTGGATGGGGCATTAACTTTTCCTCAGGGTTTATGACTGCATTGAAGGGAATGATTTCCATCTTGAAGGTTAAAAGAAATTTGGGTCATGTAGGATGTTCTTAAGCTGCCTTTCTCTAACTCATAGGAATAGCAAGAGTGGGCAGCTGAGTCTCAAGGTGTATGAATTCCCCTTCAAGTTTAACATTTCTAACCTAATACGATGCAGGAGCAGAAGCACAGTAGTGGTTGTCAGGCAGAAGACTGATCTGCTGAGTCTCTTCTGCAGTTTGGTTACTGAGATTTGTTTTGTAATGTTATATGACCCACAAACCCTTGTATTTAGTATGCTAACAAACTTACCTGGCTCTCACTGACCCATCTGGAAGTTACCTTGGTTTTTTTTACCTAGGCTGAACTGTTATTTCAACTGGTTAAAACATGCTGCTGCTGCAGCCATGGTGGCAAGTTGGATCCCTCTTTAAACCTGTTCTCATCATTCTGTTCCAAAGCTGTAAGTGCATGTCTAGCTGGAGCCAGCCATCTTGTATGTCATTGTCACAAATGACTGAGTAAGGGTGTAAATGGTGATACCCACTCAGTTACCATACCAGAGCGATCTTCCAACCCCAGTCCTGTTCATTAAACTAACATTTTTGAGGAGTACCAATTATTTATCAGGCCCTGTGGAAGCTTCACTTTATTTTCAAGTTCCAGACCTAACTGAAGTAAGTGAAGTTCTTTTAGGTATACTAGATTTTTCTCTATAAAGAGTTTAATTTAGCCCTGGCTGGTGTGGCTCAGTGGATTGAGCACCGGCCTGTGTACTAAATGGTCACTGGTTCCATTCCCAGTCATGGCACATGCCTGGGTTTTGGGCCAGGTCCCCAGTGGGGGTGCATGAGAGGGAACTACACTTTGATGTTTACTCTCCCTCTCTTTCTCCCTCCCTTTCCCTCTGTCTTAAAAAAAAAAAAAAAATCTTTAAAAAATAAAATAAAATCTTTAAAAATTTTTAAAAATAAAGAGGTTAATTTAAATGATAGTTTCTGTAGGAGTTCTTTGTATTTAACCTTTTGCTTAAGGCAGAGTAAGGTAAATACTTGAGGTTTAACATTTGTTTCTGTCTGTAATTTTCCTCTGCTGGCTTTGCCCAGGTTTTCAGGGAAGGGAAGGTGGAGCTTATTAGAAGTTGGAGGAGGAGGAGATTTGTGGGGTCTCTCCCCATTTTCCTTAGGTGGTGTAGACTAGGTATGATTGTGATAGGTCGGAGATTACCTGGTCCACAGGATGAAGCCTTGATTTGTGGAGGTGGTTTCAAGAGAATATGACCGACATTAGTGTCTGAATGTGCTGTATCACTGAGGGAAAAATAATCTCTCTTCCTGTTGGGAAGAAAATTCCTGGTAACAAAAGCTTTGGACTGTATTCTCTTGTCTTTCACAGGTGAGTGTGGTGCAAGATTCCGTCAACATTTCTGGCCAGAATACCATGAATATGGTGAAGGTTCCCGAGTGCCGGCTGGCCGACGAGTTGGGAGGCCTGTGGGAGAATTCCCGGTTCACAGACTGTTGTTTGTGTGTTGCTGGCCAGGAATTCCAGGCTCACAAAGCTATCTTAGCAGGTTAGTATCCGTTTGTAGGGGGTGTTAGCTTTGGTGAAACAAGGAAAAACAGTGGCTGCATAATCACCTTTTGAATAACTTCAGCCTTTTGAACTAGTGCAAAAAAATTGCAACTAAATATATTTTAAAATTGCAGTAACATTACTTGTCATAAGCAAAAGACAGCTCTCCATAAAAATGATATTTCTGGTTTTCCTTTCTATAGTGGCCCTAGGCCACCATTTTCAAGGAGTAGATGATGATATGTATTGAATACCTTTGCATCTAAGAACAGATGTCAAAACTCAGATTAAGGTATCAGGTATTAGTCCCTAGATGAGGACTTAGGGTGTAACAGAGAGGATTTTGGACTCAGGACTAAACTCGCATCTAGCAAAGTCCCCAGCCCTGGAAGCCTTAGCCCTTTCTTCCATGTAATCATTAGAAGAATGAAAATATTGCCAATGACATGTAGGACCAGGTCTTATTCTTGCCATTTGTGGCCTTTCAAAGCTCAACCCTACTGAACAAAAATCTTACTCCTTAGTATTTAATGTCTCTCACTAGGGATATTTAAATTTTTAATTTAATATTTTTAAGACTAGAAAGACTGACACAGAAGAGGAACTGAATAAGGCAAGACTGACTTTATCTTATGTGGAAACATAGCAGTCAGCCACAAACTTCTCTTTAGGCTGTAAGACATAAAAGAAAATAGCATGAACCTCCAGGCAAATTTCTTATCAATATCCTCAGCTCCATTATTTTAAAATAACATATCTGGCAAAACCTCTCTCAACTAGACATTACCATGTACTGCTAAAGAAAGTCATCAGAACATCAAAATTTCAACTAAAATGTAGAACAATCATCACTCAGAACCATCAGAAATTGAGTTGAATGGCAGTCTGACAGTCACCGAATTAAAGAAAGCACATCCATCCAGACTGGTAAGCGGGACGGAGTCTCAGAGAGGGCTGGTCCCACATCCACATGTGGTGGATAAGAATTCAGGAGGGGTATCTCAGGAGTGAGGAATCTTAGCCCCATACCAGGGCCTCCAGCCCAGGGTGAGAAGTCCCTATTACTTCTGGCTGCAGAAATGAGCAGAGATTGAGTAGGTGTGAAAAACTACAGGAGTCCCAAGCATTTCCTCTTCAAGAACTCACACATGGACTCTCCCTCTGAGCTCCATCACTGGGGTAGCAGCTTGAAAGGGACCAGTGGTACACGGGGAGGAATCAAAGTATCTGGCTTCAAGCAGCAGCTGAGGGGCAGCTTTCGCCGAGAAAGAAAGGCGGGTGAAGGCCATTGTCCCGTTTCTTCTCTTTTTTTTTTAAAGATGTTATTTATTTCTTTTTTAGAGAGAGGGGAAGGAAAGGAGAGATGGACAGAAACATCAGTGTGGTTGCCTCTCACATGCCCCCAACTGGGGACCTGGCCCACAACCCAGGCATGTGCCCTGACTGGGTATCGAACCAGCAACCCCTTGGTTCTCAGGCCCGTGCTGAATCCACTGAGCTACACCAGCAAAGGCCATTGTCCCTTTTCTGAGCTCTCCCTGCACAGAGCCACAGATCTGGCAGGTGGATGCCATATCTGAGACTCTGTCAACCTGGCTAAAACTGTTTGCCCTGCCCTGGAGATGTCTTGAGATTTATCCCACCTAGCTTGTGGGCCCACCCAAACTGTTAACCATAACATTTCCTTATGAGTGACTGGTGTTGACCCATGCTTCACAACTTCCTAAATCCTATCAAACAAGCACTAGCTAGCCAAATAATCCCTTAGACCCTATCACTCTTGGTAAGTGGTCCCAGGCATGACACTAGCAGCAGCCACCCTAGATTCACAGCTTGGCTTCTCCTGGGAATCTCCAAGCCCAGCACAAGTAGCAGCCATCTCAGATCGCTTTATACCCCAGACAGAATGGCCCTGGGCAAACCACAGGTGGGGGCTGACCTTGCCCTGCACCACCTAGGAAAACCCAGACCCTGCGCACCCAGTGGACAGCTTCGGACCACATCAGAGTACCACCATCCTGCCCCCACACAGCTGATCTTCCATAGAGGTCAGAGGGTGGTGGTCAGTGGTCACAGCCAGTCGTGTAGCTGACTGGCCTGGGTACATCCCTTCCATTGACCTGCCAACAGCAATCAAGGCTCAACTACAAGAGAAGGGTGTACTCAGCCCACACAAAGGGCACACCTTGAGTGTCCACTTTGGGAGATATGGGAGGCTATACCACTGGAGCCTACAGGACACGTACTACATTAGGCCACACTACCAAAACAGGGAGTCAAAGCAGCTCTACTTAATACGTAGAAACAAACACAGGGAGGCTGCCAAAATGAGGAGACAAAGAAGCATGGCCCAAATGAAAGAAGAGATCAAAACTCCAGAAAAACAACTAAATGAAATGGAGATAAGCAATGTATCAGGTAGAATTCAAAACACTGGTTATAAGGATGCTCAAGGAACTTAGTGGGGACCTCAGCAGCATAAAGAAGATCCAGTTAGAAATGAAGGGTATGCTAATAGAAATAAAGAACAATTTACAGGGAAACGACAGTAGAGTGGATGAAGTCGAGAATCAGATCAATGATTTGGAACATAAGGAAGCTAAAAACAATCAGGACAAGAAGAAGAAAAAAAGAATCCAAAAAAATGAGAGTATAAGCAGCCTCTGGGACAACTTGAAGGATTCCAACATTTGCATGATAGGGGTGCCAGAAGTAGAAGAAAAAGAGCAAGAAATTGGAAACTTACTTGAAATAATAATGGAAGAAAACTTCCCTAATTTGGTGAAAGAGATAGACCTGCAAGTCCAGGAAGTACAGAGAGTCCCACACAAGATGGATGCAAAGAGGCCCACTCCAAGACACATCATAATTAAAATGCTAAAAGGTTAGAGAAAGAGAACATCTTAAAAGCAGCAAGAGGAAAGCAGTTACCTACAGGGTAGTTCCCCTGAGACTGTCAGCTGATTTCTCAAAAGAAACTTTGCAGGCTAGAAGGGACTGGCAAGAACTATTCAAAGTCATGAAGAGCAGGGACCTACAGCCAAGATTGCTCTATCCAGCAAAACTATCATCTAGAATCTTATAAGGGCAGATAAAGAGCTCCCCAGACAAGAAAAAAACTAAAGGAGTTCATCCTCACCAAACCATTG
>PVKU01012032.1:0-38731 GCA_004027475.1 Anoura caudifer
CACTTGTATGTGTTTAAAAAAGAGAAAAGTGAAGGAAAGGAAAGAAAGAAAAGAAGGAAAAGGAAATAAAAAAGTGAAAAGAGAATAAAGAAAAGTAGAATGAAAAAGAGAAAAAAGACAGGAAGGAGTGGTAAGCTTGGGAAGAAAGGAAGAAGGAGTAAAACAAGAAAGAAGTATTGAGAAGCCAAAAGGAGTTGAGTGGTAAAAGAGATCAAAATAGTGAAAAAGAGAAAAAGAGAAAAAAAAAACACCAAAAAAAATTAAAAAACCGAATAACACCAAAACCGCTAATTCTTGCTGTTATCAATCATGCCAAGCTGATTTTTCTGGTCTTGAAGACTGTAGTGGCCGAGGGGTGACCGTATTGTTTTTTATTATTTTTTTATTTTTCCCTTGTTCAGCATTCAGTTTTCTCTGGCCTACTGTCGTCAGAGGTGTCCCAAGATTCTCTGCCCCGGGACCCAGGCGCGAACTGTGGTCGTGCGCCCACAAGTCCCGGTGTTCCCTGAGTCTTCCTTGCACAGGTTCCAACTGTCCCAAGAACACGGTTCAACCCCTATGGTGCCCAGCGACTGGGCGCCCTGTCGCACCGGGTCTCCCTGGGCGCGCTGATGCACCGATCCCCTAGCAGCTGTTTACAATGTCGCGCGGGCGCAGACCAAGGTGTTCGCTCCAGCTCCTGCGTTAGATCCTCCTGGGGCTATGAGGTCTTAACTCCTGTCTGTGAGATTTCAAGCGACCAGGTTTATGCTGGCGTGGCGGGTCCCTGCTTGGCTGCCCAGGGAGCGGATGTTCCTGCTCCCTCCCCTGCGTCTTTCGGCCAGCCCTGGCCTGGTTTCTCAGCCCCCACCCTGGTCTCCGCACCGCTGGAGTACTCTCCTTACCGTCTGGTTTTTCAACGTCCACTGTAGTTTTCGATAATCTGTTTTCAAATATGCTGTGTTTCTGGTGTCTGTTTGCTGTGCTGCATTGAAAAATGTCCCGGTTTAAGACCTATGTGTGGGAGGCAGAGATGTACGTCCTCTTACCATGCCGCCATCTTCTCTCCCTCATCTTCTTGTAACTACTTCCGGCTGGACATGGACGTCGTCTTACCTACCCTTGGGTCAGGGGTGCCCTGAAAGGGAGGGGTGCAGCACAGAGGGAGTCCTTCCTGTAAGGGGAAGGGCTTTACAGAATCCTGGTCAGTTGGCAGTCACCAGGAAGTCACAGGCTTGGTGTCCAAAGGCTGGCATTACTGGACAGTTGGCACTCTGGTCAGGTCATATTCTAACCACTTAGTTCAGCCAAACCGTTGAGTCTCATGGGAGGATGATGAAAATGGGCTTCTCAAGTGAGGCCTGTATTGCAACCAGTTACCCAGGTAATGAGGTCATAGGCATACGCCCCGAGCTCGGTCGCCCTTTCGGTTCTCGGTTGATGGAATCTCGCTGGGGCCCCCAAATGTTATATTCGAAAGCGAGAGTGAAGAAACTAGGAACCAATAGACTCTTAAAATGTTTTATTGGCCAAACAAAGTTTTTACCTGCGCAGGGGCGGACTCTCCCAAATGTGACCAGAGTCACTGTGCTCCGCAGAGCAACCAAATGAGAGCCGCCAGAAATTTTTTCTTATTTTGACAACTTTTATTGGTACAAAAAATAACTTTACACAGATCTGAACATTTTGTCATTATAAAAGTATTTGTAAGGTAGAAGGATAAAGTGTTTTTGTATTACAATTTGTCACTTGACTTTTACCTTTTAAATACTAAGATGCACGGTATGTGGGCCTCCCTTTGTGCACTTACCCTGGGCTGTGTGTTAGGGGTGAGCCTGCCGTCAGCCTAGGGGTGGCCGTGTCTTTCTGCCCTCAACTTCTTGTCATGTGTTTGGCTTCTTGGTTCTTTTGTCACCCTTCCATTTTGCACAAATAAGCAGACACATGCATATTTTTAGAAGTCCCTTCATTTTTTACATAAAAGGTAGACTTATGGGTTGTATAATGACCACCCAAAAGATATGTTGAAGTCTTGACCCCTGCGACCTTAAAACGTAACCTTATTTAGAAACAGCCTCCTTGTAGGTGAAATTAGGTAAGATGTGGTTATGCCAGGGTCATGTGGCCTCCTAATTCAGTACAACTGCTGTCCTTATAAGAAGAGAGAACTTTGGAGACAAAAATCCTAGAATGATGGAAGACCTAAGACTTGTGTATTAGAGAAGAAAGGACTTCTTGCTCACCGCACAGCAGCAGCCTGAGCATGAGCCCATTCCTGTTGGTCCCGGCCTGTAACTCCCCAGAGGCAACATGACAGCCCCAGGTGAATGCTTGCATGTGCTGTGATTTGTGTGACAAAGAAACCCCAAGCTTAGAGAATCTGAATCTTTAAACCAGACTGGATGCATGTTTGCCTTTAAGTCTAGAGGGGAGACATTGTTTTTCTTATCCTGGGTAGTAAGTTTGTTTACATTTTGCTGCAAAGTGAGAGACCTTCTCTACATCCCAAAGTTATTTCCTATGCCGACATCCTTGAAAAGACAGTCTAGAGCAAAGGGAGTGAGTGGTTAGTTTCAAAAGGAGTATGAGAATTCTAGCCATATATTGAGAGTTCTCATCTGTCACTCTTGATTCTATGGATATTCAGATCTTAACTCTTTCTAAGGGACATTCTATTAATGCAACTCTTTTTAAGCTATGCAAAGTTACAACATTCTTCTCTGTGTGAGCCAGGCATTTGGTTTTGAGGCCAAACCAGAAATCCTTCACCTCTGGACACAAATCATTGAGCAAAATGTACTGGAGAACTTCCACCTAACCATGGAAAGACAGCAGTGGTTGGAAGTTGGAGAAAGATCAGCTACAGTTCTATGCCTCTGGAGCCTGAGTCTGAAATAATGGAAAGCTTCTCCCAACGAAAGGGTCCTTACTTTCCTTACTTGGGAAATAGGATTTTGCTCCTCATCATCAGGTTCTGGGTCATGAAGAATGTAGGAACAGCCCTTTTACCTGCGTCTGTAGCTGTGACTGTGAGTCTTGGCAGGGCATCGAGTCCTGGCCATTGCACTCTCAAACATTCTAGACCAGGCATGACTTACATACACCCAGGTTTGGACAGGAGCTAAGTCTCTGAGAGCAGCAGATGCTGCTAAGCTCTTGTGTGCCTGCTTCAGACCCAGGAGGAAGAACCCAGGAATTGGGCCAATTACTCACTTAGATCTCCAGAATCACATGCAATTATAGTGATTAACATTTTTCCTGCCATGTGTTCCAAATAAAAAATAAATTCAGGGTAGCCTTATGTTGGATAAAAGTTTAAATGTGGACTTTGTTATAACTTTTCCACGGTAAGTTCTTTAATGGCAGGTTGAAGGAGGGGCGAGTAAGAGGTGTTTTTTTTAAGAGGGAGTTTGTGGTATCATAATCTGAGTTTAATTTTTATCTTTACATATTAAAATGGTTCTATTTTGCTCATGTCTTGTGAGAAATCAGTTAAAGATTCTTTTTCTTTTTTTTTAATCAGTTACCTACAATGCATCTTTAGATGCTATTATTTCCAGCACAACCAACAATACAAATACCGTGGTGCTGGCCTGGAGAGAGAAATCAAAAAAGCATCTTCAAATGACATCCTTCAACATTGCCCAGGGCATTCATGCTTTTGATTATCACTCTCGGCTCAATTTAATTGGTATGTAAAATAAATCATGATAACTATGAGGACCTCATAAATAGTCTGGATGGCTATTTGTATGCACGAAGACACTCCGCCTTGTTGCTTTATTGCCAGAGAGACCAACTTGAGAGGCTTACGTTTTATTTCCTGAGAATGTCTGTTAATGATGCATTATGATGTGCAGTATACATGAGCCACACTGGGGTGAAAATATGGGAAAGTGAGCTAGTGCTTTAATTAGTGTTTTTATTTGCATTGGTAAGGTAATAAAATGATGTATAGAGATAAGACAGCGTGTGCTGTGTCTGCCATTCTACCATTATCCTAACAACACCAAAAGCTTGACCCCCAGATGCATCATTTCTTTGCTCCTCATCCCTCACACGCATCCACACATGTGAACTGCAAAATGTAAAATGTTTTCACCTTCCACAATACAACTGCTAATGATTTTTGAGAAATTTCAGGTTATCCTAGCTTTAGTTTATTAAAGGAGAGTTTTTCTTTTGATGTAAAAGAGTATATTTTAGCTGAGGGAATAAGCTATAGAGGTTTTCAGGCATTAACTATGTAATATATAGACATTTTGGAAGCTGAATAGTATGATACGTGTAATATTAGTTCAAGCATTGTAGAAAATGTGAGGTACTATTGAAAACTTAATAAGGGTAGTAAAAGGGAATGAATGCATATGATCTATAGAATGGGTCTTATTACTCCTCATTCAATAATTATCATTCATATAAAGATTATTGATTGACTCTTTGCTAGAAGGCTGATTCTCTAAATTTCCTGACAACTCTGGTAACAGAAACCTTGAATATGAACTCAGGAATACGCCAACGTTAAACTTTCAAGGAGTGCTGTAGATTTATTAGAGGATGCTGGAGAGTTTGGTGAACTGACTTTGGAAGGACTCAAATATCAACCACATTGCTCATTGATCAATTGATTATTTCAACCCCTTTCCACTATCACGGCTTTGTATCTGGCCCAGTGCTGAAAAAATAAGGGTGAACCAGCTCAGCTCCAGGCAGCCCTAAATGAGGACACCACAAAGAATGCTCCTCTGGTTTCTCCGCAGACCCGAGGAAGCGCTGCACTCCCTGCTCCTGACCTGCTCTCCTAATGCAGCCAGTTTATGGTCAAAAATACCTTATTCTCTCAATAGAGCAGGTCAGAAATATATTTGTGCTTCTTGTTTGCTTGTAAATACTCAATTATTTACATGACAGTGAACAACTGTTTGGCTTATACTTTTTAATTGGTTTGGAAACTTTAAATATCGTTTTAGTTCTTTCTTACTCCTGGGATAATTTGAACATGTCTATTAAATCCATTCCAAGGGTGTGCTCACTGGAGAGCAGAAATACAAGGACTAGAAAGCAGGATTTTGTCCCCTCCCGGCTGGGCAGCTGGTTGTTTCCTAAAAGGGACTGTGTTGTCCTTTCACATCATGAGACCCCTTCTCCTCTGCTCCCTCGGCTTCAGCTCTTTCATGTGACAGAGCTCATGCCCCAGTAGTCTGGGCTGTTAGGCAAAGACAAGATTTTCCGTTCATTAAGCCAGGGCACATTAGTGCTCAGAAAGCATTTATCTACAGATATGTGATCAATTCATTTCAAAAAGAAAATGTGGGTTACTCATATTATTAAAAACTTTTTCTTCTGATTCTGATTAGCAACTGCTGGCATTAACAACAAAGTTTGTCTTTGGAATCCCTATGTCGTCTCTAAGCCGGTTGGCGTCCTTTGGGGTCACTCAGCCAGTGTGGTAGCCGTCCAATTTTTTGCTTCAAGAAAACAACTTTTCAGCTTCTCCCAAGATAAAGTAAGTAGCATTGTGCATTTATTTAGTTCTACCTCCCCAGTTTATCCAAATCTACCTTTGGTCCTGGATTACTCTGAGAACTGGTCTACATTTTAAGCTATACTGTCTAACTACTATGACTTTGGAAATCTAATATATTTGGAAATGATGTTGATGGTCACTTAACAATTTTCCTGGGTAACAGGGCAAAGTATTTCATTAGAATTTTTTTCAAACCATGTACTCATAAAGTTAATTCTTATTATTGAGCTCCTAATATGTCATATCTTAAGAGTTTCAAAAGTGCTCACTAAATCAGTAGAGAAAAAACAGAAATTGGGTGAAGAAATATCCCTTTGGTAAGACACAATCAGTTAGCTATTGTTGCTCTGATATTGAAGAGACTCAGTAAGTAAGAAATTAAAGTTAATCTGAAGAATATCAGATTAATTAAGAACATTTCAATTAAGTATATCAAGTCATTTCTTTGATATTGATGGGATATTTGAAATATGAAGGAAAAAATATGGCACTTTGAACCAGCTAGTTCCTGTTGAACCCTGACCACAGTACTTAACTACTCATCTCCCCTCAGGAAAACTTCTTCATCTCTAAGAATCTTGTCCCTCTGTAAAATTTCCATTTTACGTGATGCCTGATGTCTAGATCCAGTTAACACATGACGGATTTCAAGGCACCTGGTTGTGAAGAGAAGGGTGGACAATAAGCTTATGGGGCACGACTTCTGAGACTCTGTGAATCTGACATTTTGCTTTATTCTAAAGTGATATGTAAAAGCCAGAAATTTATCTTCAGTTTCTAATCTCACCCCTTGCACGAGTCCTGTCAAATGTACGTATTTTACTGTGTGCCTGTCACATAAATCCTCTCCCTTTTCTTTAAACTTCACCAATCAGCTGCCAATTCTTGTTGGTTAAACCATCAAAATACGTTTTATATCAGATTCTCCTCTCCCTCTTAACTGCCACTGCTCGAATTCCAAATCTCATCTTCTCCTGCCCGAAGTGCTACAAAGTTTTCCTAACAAGTCTCCCCATTTTCAGACTGGTCTGATTTCACTCTGTCCTCCATTAGAAAAATTCTTCAACTTACCATCTTTGCCCTTGGTCTAAATATCAATTCTAAAATGTTGGAACTTTTATACGAAGCCTTTTCCTGCTTTCTTCTTCCATCCATTTAATGCTCCAGCCTCATCACACTCCTGGTCTGTCTCAGGGATTCGCAGCCTGCTCTTCCTTCTGCCCTCAATCTCCTCTCTACCATGACCAGTTGGCAAAGTCCTATTTATCCTGGCAGGTTCAGACCTTCTGGAGTCCCTCATGCACACCTAGGTGTTTCTCTGCACTCCCATTTTACCTGTGAGTCCCTCACTGGAGTTTGTGCCATGTTGTACTAAGTTGTGATTAGCTTCCTTAGGCAGGGTCAGGATCTTTTTACTTTGTATAGTGTCGCAGTGCTTGGCACCTTGCAGTGTTTGTTCAATGGTCATTTGTTAACAGCTTGACATGAGGACGCACCACTGTGAACCTCAAATACCAAAGAGACTCAGAGAGAACATTTTTTGGATGCCCTACTCAGATTTAGTTGTTTTATTTTTTTAAAACCTTTTAGCACTTTGCTTTAACTTCCATCATTGAATTTAAGACAATCTAACTTGTATACTCAAGGTTGTATATGTATATTGTATCTTCCGCTAGGACTGAATGATTGACTGCAAAGATTTTTTTTGTTGGATTCATTTTTTTTGTGTTTCCCAGGATCTCACAAATATAAGTGCGCATTAAACGCATGTTAAATATATGATATATAAATAGTGTAATTGTCAACTAACTGATAGAATTTGTGAAGTTAGGGACTGCATTTTTTTTATTGTGCATACATATAGTAGATCCTCAATAATTCTTGAGGAACTAATACATTTGTTTAGTAGTTAAATTAGCAAATCTCTATCAAACACAAACATACAATAAATACCAGATATTTTATCATTACACAGCTCTCTGAAAAGTTTTATAACTTTAAAAGCAAGCGAAAAAATGCTTTTAGAGTCAGAATTGATTGTGTGCAGTTATCGTCAATGTGAAGACTACCTGGCCTCTTCCAAGGCACTTTTATAATTTTATTTTTGCTCTGACTTCTAAACCATTACATTATAATAAAGATTGTCATGCTTGCTTTTACATGAGTCTAACTCCATTTCCCTTTGATAAATGCACAGTAATCCCAGTCTTTATGTCTTCACAACAAGCAACAGGATTTTCTCCTACCAGGTTAAGCCTCTGCTTTATTGCCATACAATTATTTTGGATATTTTATAGGACTGGGGATAAATTAGAGAACGGAGAAAATGAAAGAAAAGTGCCCTTTTCCCAACATAGTCTTTGAGTGAACAACCATGTTTTGGTCAATGAGTTGCTAAACTAGAGGATTTTTGGAGCACAGCAGTTTACTCACGTATCTAAATAGGTTCCTCCCAAGCTGATCCGAAAGCAGTTCTCTTTTGGAAGACTGCTCTGTGGTCCCTTTCCAGGGATGAAGAAACAATACATTTATCCCTGTAGAAATTGGAGGCATACTAAATAATTGTCCACTTGCATTTTGTTTTGGATGCCGAAACTGTTTCATAAGACGCAGTCACTGCTGGCCAAGCCCTGCTGGCAGCTGGGGAGTAAGAGGATTTTCAAAGCCAAGGGGGACTTTCTCTGCGGGGGGTTGATATTCCACCCAGTGACCCCGATTAGGCTTTTCTATTGCTCTTCACCCTTCTCTCCTGGGCTACTAATCTTGACTTGACCACTAGAAACAGATCAGTTTGTAACTTAATTCTTTGTTTGAGGTCCCGGTTTTGCCCAGAGCCCGGTTTCTGTATTGGAGACCCAAGGTAGGTAAGGAAAATACGTCATTAGACTTTTGTTTTGGTGCCTCCATCTCACCTGTTTGTCACCCTTTCCCCTCTGCGTTCCCCTTCTTCTCAACTTCCCTCCATTCATCCAGAAACAGGCATTTTCATTGTGTCTCAATGACCTAATTGCAAGCATTAATGCTCTCCCATAAAAATTAAAGTTAAGAACCATGTAGTAAAAAAAGGAATATTCTTCTTGCTAATTTCCCCTTCAAATCAATTCCTCGCCTTCCAAATAGCTAAACTAACAGGTGAAGGTGTATCTTCTATATTATTTTATTACATTTAATATATTATGTTATGATATTTTATAATATATTCACATATGTCCCATTCTATGTGTGTATACAAATACAGCAAAGTATTTATTATTAGTTTTCTGGTAAATGGTATAACATGAGTCATATTTTCCTGCAACTGGCTTTTCCCTAATAGTCTCTCTTAGAGATTTTCTGACATAGTAATTTATAATATGGATGGCCATAACTTAGTGATTTAATCACCTTTATATAAAGAAGATATTATTTATATTTTTCACCTTTATAAACCAACTATTACATACATACACACACACTGTTAACATTTTATAAGTAAATTTTTTTGTGGTAAGTTTCTAGAAGTTATGCTACATATAGGGTCAACAGGGATGTATTTCTTAAAGAATTTTCATAAATATTGGTGATTTCAACTCAGGTACTAATTGAACTACTCTTCAGAAGTGTATAAAGGTCCTCATTTCCCCAAGCTCTTATCAATAGTAGATACCGATATTTTGTTCACCATTTTGTGACTCTGATGACAAAAACATCAGGGTAAATTGTTTTCAAATATTTACTGGCCATTTATATTTTTTGCTTCTTGTGCATTATCTGATCATGCTCTTTATCTTAACTAGACTTAGTCTTTTTCTTACTGACTTTATTTTTAAAAATATTTTCATTACTCTTTAGTATATAGGATGCAAATATGTCTTTCATGCATTCATATCTTTGTTTATGTCATTTTTCTCATTAAAATATTTTTAATTTTTTATAAATTTGAGTCTAAGAAATTATTTTCTTTATGCCTGCGCATTGCACATCTAGCTTAGGGATGCCGTCCACACCTGCTACTCATAAAAATACTCTGTTTCATTTCCTGTTGGTACTTTTCATATTGTGTAGGGTTTTTTGCATTTAACTTTGTCATTTATTTGTGTCTAGTTTTTATTTTTTACAAATAGATATCCAAGATTATTTTGGAATAGTGTGTTTTTCTCACTGGTTTGAAATGCTATTGTCTTCATCATTTGAATTACTGTATATACACAAATTTATTCCTAGATGCTTTATTTATTCCATTATTCTACTTGGCTTTTTCAACACTAATTTACCACCAAAAGGTGGTTTTACTGTATTCTTTACTATCTGGTAGGGCAACTCCTACTTCTTATTTCTCTTTTTCAATTTTAACTATTGTCTGCCATTTTATACTTCCAAATAAATTTTAGGGTCAATAAGCCATATTAGTATATAATTGGAATTTCATTGAATTTGATATTTAACATCTTTAACATATTGAGAAATGATATCCTGTACTTACCATTTATTCGTTTATTCATTCTTTTAGCTGTTTTTCGTTTATTCATTCTTTTAGCCGTGTGAAAAAAAATTATGCACACATTTGTTTCCTATTCTTTGTTCAGGTTTTTCCTTCATATTTTAGGAGATACACTTATCATTTATATTCTTACCTTTAAAAGGGCTGTTTCTAATGGGGGTATGTCTACTTTCTATATAACCCATACATTAAGTTTTAAATTTTAACATAGTTTTATTTTCCTAAAACATTTTAAAACTGCTTGGCAATTTTGAATAGTCTTTCATTGTTTGTTCATTTTGGGGATTTTGACTTTCAGCTGTTTAATATTGTATTAATTATTTTACATTCTTATTTAATAATTTCAATATCTGGAGTCCTTGGTGATTCACACCTGATGTTTGCTGTTTGGGTGATTCTCCCTCAGGGTGACTTGTTCCCTCTTGTGCTTGGTTATCATTTATTGTCTCCTTGGTTTCTTTGCTGTTGTTAAACTGTAGGCACTCCTAGGAACTAAGTTGAAGATGCTTTCCTCCAAAGGACATTTGTATGTGTTCTTGCGTTGTGGAAACGAGGAAGCTCTGTCCCGAGGCTACTGCATTCCCCTTTCCCTTGTCCAGTTTAATTGAAAAGCCGCGCCTCATTGCCTCCACCTTGCTGCCAGTACCGGGGCTTACGCTCTGGTGTAGTCTCTGCTGTTACGCCTACTGTTCAGTGTATCAATCTTAAATTTTTTATTTTTTTGTCCCTTTCTTCTGTTAGAACAGTGAAGCTTGTCCCCGCTCCCTGAAGGCCCAGCAAGGCAGTGGTCATGTTTTATTCAGAGGTGTGTTTCTTTGAAGCAGGAAGGCCCCCTACAAAACCCTACTCAGCAGTGATACTTGAACCAGAGTTCCTCTGTTCTTCCAAACTGTTGTTAGTATAAATATTAAATAGCTTAAAGAAGAAAGAAAAATTTAAAATGTTAAAATTTACTTTGTAAAATAAAAGAGGAACTGTGATCTTTGAAAAGTAAAGTTAGAATTTTTTTAGAGACCAGCAAAAATCCTGGTATTTTTTCAGTGTTGCAAACGTACTGACAACGAAAAAAAAAGAAAAAAAGAAAAACACACCAAAAACAATTTCATCAAAATTTTAAAATCCCTTACTGAACTTTTGTGTTAAAAAAGAAAGTCCCTGAAAGAAAATGATGGAATTAGTTAGATTTATTGTCAAATTTGAACTGGGAAGTCAGTGAGATTTCTGCAGAGCAATTCATAGTGTTAGAAAACATTTTAAGTTTTTCAATGTCAATGACAGAATACACAAACAGACACATCATAAAAATCTGAGACTTGGAACTGTATGTCTTCTTTCATTTTTGTTGAAAATAATGAACAAAAAAGAGAAGAAGAATGGTTATGACAATAATTTAAACATGGATAGCACAAGAGATTTTATTTTATTTTTTAAAATTTTATTTATTTATTTTTAGAGAGAGGGGAAGGGAGAATGAGAGGGAAAGAAACATCAATGTGTGGTTGCCTCTTGCACAGCCCTCACTGGGGACCTGGCCTGCAATCCAGGCCTATGCCCTGACTAGGAATCAAACTGGCAACCCTTTGGTTCACAGCCTGCATTCAGTCCACTGAGCTATACCAGCTGGGACCACAAGAGAAGACTTTAATTTGCAACTAACATCTTGTTTGGCTTAAGTATTGGGAAAATGGTGACAATATTTTTGAAGGAAGATTTGGTATATGACTTTAAGATTAAAAAGTTAGTTGAGGCATTTTGCCAGCACATGTCATGTCAAACAAAATTATCTTCAAGTACTCACTGGTTATGCTTTTGTGGATTACCCAAAGGCTTAATTCTGAATAAATGGACTTGTTAACACATAAAGTTGTATTCAGGAGTGCTAGTGCTCCAGTTCCTGTTATCTTATTATCTGCAAGTAGGCTATCCATTTTGGGGGATTACCCCTGGAGATCTGAGCTGCTGTGCTATTGTCCTTGAATCCCCCTAGAGATATATACTCACTCTCTCTCTACTTTGATTTCATATCCATCCCCTACAGGATGTCAGGAATTAGTAATAAATATTTGATGAGACCAAACAAGTTTCATTTTCATAGTCAACTGAGTCTGTCTTCTACTTTTCCCTCACTCCTATAGTATTATTAGGAAATTAGGATTTCTTTCCCTTACTACTTTAAATTATCATTGGATGTGTTGCCAATATGTAAATAATCTTGACTTGCCTTCAAAACTGCACTAAAAATGGATTCTTTATCCAAACATCTATTCATAACCTAACTTATCTATGAAGTTACACATTTATAAATGTGATACTTATAGAACTATATTTAAACACTTTAAATTTCTTTTTTTGGCCAAAACTAAACACTTTAAATTTCTTCCTTTCTTTTTTTTCATTTTACTCACTTAGTGTTATACTAACAGTAGCTTTGAAGGAAATAATGGACAATTTTATTTATGTACTTCTTTATTTACTAATTATTTATTTGTTATAGTTTTTTAAAGATTTTATTTATTTTTAGAGAGAGCAGAAGGGAGGGAGGAAAAAAAAGGAGAGAAATATTGCTGAGAGAGGGAAATTTCGATTGATTGCCTCTCCTGTGCACCCTGTTCAGGGTTCAAACCATCAACCCAGGCACATGCTCTGACCAGGACTCAAACCAGCAACTTTTCATTCTTCAGGGTGACATCCAACCAACTGAGCCATACATAGTCAGGGCTGTTTGTTGTAGTTTGTTATGCCTGTGTGAAGTGATTCTGTCCATCTCTGGCAGAATGCACGTGCCTGAGTTTGTTTGAAGTGTTATTTTGGAATCAGTAGATAGTGGACTGGGCATTTCAGTACATTGAAGACTAAATCGACAACTTCAGAGCAGGCAGGGGCCCATTGGGTAGAAAGGTGAGGGAATAGAGGTAACATCCTACCTCTAAGCTGATAAACCTGAGTAATGTAAAACTAAGATCTGGATGTCTGGAGTCTCGATAACCTGATTCTGCTTCTAGTGTATGTAAGCAATAGAGTATTTGCATGATTAAACTTTTTCAACAGCTAACAGTTGAAAAAACATGAAGACTAAGCAGAAAAAATGCCATCACCTTTAGGTGAATAGTTAAATTTTACCTTGGTATAATAAAATCATAAGCTTGGGTACTTATTCCTCCTTACTCCTCCTAATATGAAATGAAGATAAAGTAGAGCCCCCTAAATCACTTTAAGGACTTCACTCAGTAAGTCTGAGTGTGGGCAAACGTCCCGGGTTCTTAGTAGTTATCTTGATGCAAATAGAAATAGTAGAGTTGAGATGAAAATTTGTGGAAAATATTTTAAAAAACAACAATTATTTAATTGTTATTTTTAAGCTTAGGTGTTTGTCAACTTATGTATTTTTTCTCCTAAGAATAAAGAGAACATCTCTAGGACATATAGAATAAAAAGTGATATTAAGTATAGTCTTTTCTGAACTGTGGCCTAATTCTTTTCCAAAAGTCAACTTGACTATAGACGAAGAAAACCCAGGATTCACAAATATTAAGTAAACATTTAAGTGACATTTGTCAAAGGACTGGATTAATAAAATTTAATTAGTGTGAGATATTTTTCATGATTAAAAGGATATAGACTAATTAAGAAAGAAGAGAAGTACAGCTATTTGCTTTAAAGCCAAACCACAATATATTACTGATTAAGCTGAGATTTAAGGTTTCTCATTTCAGGAGATTAGCATTGACCTTAGAACCAAGTGAAGCAGTTAAGGTATAATACAAAGAAAATACTTGGGAAATCAAAAAGATTCTAATTTAATTGGCCTGGGAAAAGGACCCAAGCATAGGTAATTTCTAACGTACCGTAGGTATTTTTAAGGTCAAGGTTAAAACCACTGGTACAGAAGGGGGTGGGTGGTGCAGGGAAAGTTGAAAGCTAATGGGGGGACCACACACCATGACATGATGTCCAGGAGAGCGCTGGAACCCTGCTGCCTGCTCGGATGGCAGATTTTCGGTGCTGTTGCTTTGATTCTCAGCGAGGAGAAAAATTTAAGGACTAAAGACAGGAAGTGGACTCAGTGGGATCATTAATTGAGAAGAGTTCTCCAGATAAAGGAAAGCAAGATAATACAATCTATTTTAAGAAAAGCAAACAAATATACACATTCTGATAAAAAAAAAAACTTCTCATTTTAATTGCTAATAGCAAGAAGTAACCTGTCATAGACTAGAGAGGTTACTGCTCATCTATTTTATATTTTTATTTAATTTACATGACTAAATGTCAATGAAATATTAAAGCCGATATAAATTATTTGAATGGCACAGTGGAAAATGATTCTGAGAGAATTATAGTCAATTAATACTGTTGAGTTATTGTTAATCTATACTCAACTATGCCCCTGATTATTATTCTGACAGGAAATTAAATTTTTATATTTTAGAACAGAGTCCATACCAAGTAAGACAGGATTTTGGACAATGAGAGCAAGACTATTCTAAGTAAGATGAGTGTCTGAGAATGATCTAGCTGTGTCTAATCTCATGGCCTTCATGTTCAAAAAACAGTTTATTAATTCTATTTATATTTAGAACACATTGAAATCCACAGCAAGTCTTGGTTTTTGTAGAATCTGTATTTCTGAGGATAAACATTTTCTGAAGAGAAATTTCTGGAATATTTTGAATAAAAATAATTTAATAATGATTAAGAACCAGAGTAAATTCTTTAATAAAAAATTCTTGCCAAGAAAAACAATCTATTTTATAGCTATACAATGTAGGGCAAAAGTTGCAGCACAGCACATTTATTTTTGTATTATTTATGAATTATTGTATTATTTTCTGTATAAACATCTGTAAATCTACTTTTGCCCCACCATGTATTTTCTTGGTAATGGTTAAAAGGACTGGTAATGCTGTTTAAGAGTTGATTAGGTCTGTTTAAGTCTGTTGTGTTCATTATAAGTGGATGGAGGGGTTGCCCTAGGTACATCAAGTGTAATTATTTCTGCAAAAACACTTGAAAAATTCTCACAAATAGCATCATAGATTACATGAGATCTGCAACTGGATGAACAACCATGTAGGATAAAGTGACAGTGAGGTACAGAGCCAAAATTAGAACCCAAGAAGTCTGGCCCTAGAGTTTGTCTGATAGTCCCCTTTGGGTGGGTTCTTCACTGTCTTCATTTTGACTCAGTTTCCCTAGCTGGCCTGTGTTAATTCTGCACCAATATTCACAGCAGCAACAACTGCACCTGTATAGCTGCTCTTCACAATTTTTCTGTTTGTCTTGTTCTATCTTTGTGCCTTGAATGTGCTTGAGTAAGAGTTTAATATCTGTGGATTATTTGAACTTGATATCATTTAATACCACTTCTTTTATATATATGTACATATGTGTGTGTATATATAGTGTGTGTGTATACATGAGAGAAAGACAGAGAGAGAGAGAAACCGAGAGAGAGAGAGAGAGACTGTATTATTTTTCTATTGCTACTTCGACTAATCACCACAGACTTACCTTGAAACAATGCAAAACTAGCTTGTGTTCTGGATTAATATCAATGCATTATAGGGCTCTCCTTTCTGGAGGCTCTGAGGAAGAAGCTTTCATTGCTATTTCTAGATTCCTTGGGTCAAGGCCCTCTTCCTCCAACTTCAAAGTCAGCTCCCTTGTGATTACCTTGGACTCACCCAAATCATCCAGGGTAATCTCTCCATCTCAAGGTTGTTAATTTATCATATCTGCAAAATCCCCTTTTCTATGCAAGATGACCTAGTCACACATCCCAGGAATAAGACACGGGTGTCTCTGGGGATCATTCGTGTGCCTACCACCAGCCCCTACTGCATGCCAGGCACTTCTCCAGGGGCTGAGACACAACACAATCCCGTCCCTTTCCTTCCCTCAAGGAGATCACAATCGATGAGGTGTTCAGAGGGACAAGGGAAAAGCAGTCTGTGCTGTGACAGAAGTGCCAACATCTAGAGCACCAAGGAGGACACAACTGTCAGCTTGGGGACGAGGATGAGGCAGAAAAAAATTGGTCAAAAAATTAGAATTGTTCTTGACTTATTTGTATGACTTTACCATTTTCCACCCAGGTCTTGAGACTCTGGGATATTCAGCACCAACTCTCCATCCAGAGGATAGTGTGTTCTTTCCCCAGAAGTCAGGACTTCAGATGCCTCTTCCACTTCGATGAAGCCCACGGTCGCATTTTCATCTCCTTTAATCACCAGCTAGCACTGCTGGCAATGGAACGGGACGCCAGCAAGAGGGTGAAGAGCCATAAGAACGCAGTCACTTGCGTCCTTTACAATTCAGTCTTGAAGCAGGTAATGAGGCTTTTCTGTCACTCTGCCAACATGTCCCCATCTCCAGAGGCTCGTTTCCTTGATTCCGTCTAAAGTCACGGAGGACACATACAGAAAAGGAAGTGTGGGGAATTAATGAGTTAATAGGCATGGGCTTTTCTGCAGTAATATGTGTTCAGGTGGATTTGAAGATGATTTCCTTTTCAACCAGTGGCCGCCGCAGCATTGACAGAGTGATAAGAAATGACAATATTCCAGCTGAAGCAAACACAACATGTAACATGATCGAACTCATCTCTGTTAGCTGCTAGCTTGGGTCTTGATGGTGAGTGCAAGCGAACCTGGCTGTAAAATTTTCTTTTATAACACCATCTTCCTGTATCCCTGTGAAAAGTTCTGAAATATTCATGAAATGTAATTAGCAGAGATCCATTTTGCCAGCATATTTTACACCAGTGGCTCACAGTGGCAGCCCGGAATGTATTCATAATAAAATGATTCCGTTAAACGTGGTGCCACTTGGTATGCAGCATGAGTGCTGTTTGTCTCCCCACCACTTTAATGAAGCTCTGCAGCCTTTGTTGATGGGAGCACTACCTGCATGCCAATGAAGAAGCCGGCTGGCTCTCCAGGAGCAGAGATGCTGCCCAGAGCACAGGCCTTCCTAGAGGACAGGGAGGGCCAGTCTGGGGGTTTCAGGGAGGGAGCAGGCACCCGTCTCCTGCCATGGTCGCCTTAGGCATGATTGTGACAGCACAGCAGGAGCCCAGAAGATTGCCGGTATCCAGCTTGCAGCTGATTAAATAATAACTCCAACCCTTTCTTGCCTTCCCTTCCGGAGAAGCTTCTGCAGTCACACAGATGTGAATAGTTCGGATTTTGTGCAAGGGGCAGAAAACTCTTTGTTAGTAATGAGGATGGTGTCCTGTCACTGTTTCAAGCATTCTGTTTTCTGATTATTCTAGGAGATAAAAATCCTTTACAAAGCAATGCATTTTGAATTCCATCTGTGGGAATTGTTCCACCATAAATGTTTTACTAAACTTTATGAAGGCAACCAGTTCCTACAGCTCCCGGGTGGCCACTGAGCGATGTATTTGTTTTCAGGAGAACATTTTGCTAATTGAGATCTGCAAAGTTAAAAAGCTAGGTTTGTGCTTAGATGTTAAGATCCTCTGTTGCCTGGCCATAAGATGAGCAACATTCCCTGAGGAATTCAGAAAATGAGACACAAAGAAGATCTGAGCTCTTCTCTTAGGATGTGAAGATAAAGCCAAGATAACACAAATAAATGCAAGTCATAAGTGATGATAGAAAATGCACATATGGTATGTGATGGAGGAAGAATCACTACCCAATTGAGTTGAGTATTCATGCCTCATCATTTTTGCTCTTAATAGTATGAATACTTAAAAGCATTAATATGTATATAAAATACATTGAGCTGTGTACCACATACATAAATGCTTCCTAACTACTAGCGGCTAAGCTATAAAGAAACACTTTACTATTGTATTTCGTTTATACGTATAAAAATGCATTGGCAGTCAAGTAAAAGAAGATAGTATCACCTACAGTGTCATCAACCAGTGACATTTATTGCTCTAGAATGACTAGACAAAGCAAATAAAATAGCTTTGAAGAAATACTGGGAGCCAGGTCTGAGGGAGACTCAGTCTTTATGGGCAGGCCCAGGGTGTCTTCCTGGTGCTTATTGCTCGGTTCTTCCTCAGGGCGGGGTTGTGGGATGAGAAACATTAGCAACTCCCAGGGCGACAGTGGAACTGAGTATAACGAGGCAGCAGTAAGAGCAAAGTGCTGCTCAGGAAAAGTGGTCAATTCCACCTGGGGCTGGGGTGAGTGACAGTTCAGCAGAGCCCTGGAAGCTAGAGTGAGGAACCCTCAAAGGAGAAGGAAATAGTTCCAGACAGAAAATACAACTTGAGCACCTGTCAAGAGGCTGGTGCACGCACGGTGCATTCACGGGGAGAGGGTTCTTGCTGCTGTGGCCAGTTTGGGAGCGCTTGGCAAAGGTGGGAGTCGAAGCAGTAAAGGGAGCTTAGGGACTGCGAAGGTCATTCACTGAAGGTACCATCGTCCGGTCTTGGAAAAGTTTTTATGTATTGACTTGGCATTAAAACACTAATTCTCAGAGTAATCTCAGACCCCAGGGGACTGAGGGAATCTGTGGGATCAAAACCATTCCATAGTAACATCAATTTTCACGCTCACTGTCTCATCGGCATGGAGTGGAGTGTTCTAGAGGCTCCTTGGTGAGTGGCGCCAGCACTGCTGGGTGTCCGAAGGCACGTGTGCTTTTGTATTCCTGAGTTTTAACAAATTCTCAGTTTAAATTTCTGACAATGTAAATCACCTACCTGTTCTAGACATGTATGTATGTGTCTGTCTATCTATCTATCTATCTATCTATCTATCTATCTATCTATCTATCTATCATCTAGTCTTCCATATGCATAAAAGCTATTTGAATTCTTCAATAATTCTACGAGTGTAAAGGGACTCCAAGATCAAAAGTTTTAAGAACCTCTGGGTTAGAGAAATCGGAGTTCAAATGTTGGGCAGGTTACTTACCATGCCTAAGTTTCAATTTACTAACTGTTAAAAACATGTGTGCTTGTGGGGGAGGAGACACGATAGCAGGTGTTCTTGCTGGCGTTCCTTGTACGGCTGCCTTTTGGAAACAGTTCCTTCCTCCCAAGCAGCCAGCCCTTACAAGGCTCCCTCAGGTCCCCTGTATTTCTCGGGTTGGATGTTAATGCTTTATGACAACTCTTTTGCTTGTTAACTTCCTGATATTCCCTAATCTTTCTTTAACCGTGTGTCATGAAGGATGATATATTAAGGAAAGTTAGGAAAATGGAGAAGACCCTGAATTGGGCTTTGTCCCTACCCTGGTTCTGTTCAGAAATACCCCCTGAGGTGAAGAAGTTGTTTGTCCTGTCCCTTCTCAGCTGTAGCAGTTCCTGCTCATGATGGTTTAGCTCTAGAGCTTGTCCCTGGTCCTCCTAGGTCCCGAAGGCCCAGGGACAGCCTCTGGCATGCTTATCTTAGCCCTTTCTGAGCATTGGCCATATTTGTAGCTGTTTTCTAGTTAAAAACGTCACTCATTTTTTCTCTCCTCCTATGTTTTTGGTGTAAGAGAAAGATCCTTGTCTTCCACTCTCGTATTTTCCAACAACTGCTAACATTCTTCAGAGTACTGTATAGCTGCTCAGTTTCTAGGTTTGGTCAATGCTTGCCATTTCTCATTCCAAGTTCAAATGAAACCCATGCTTTTTCAGCCCACTGATGCTTGCTCTTTGGTTATCTGGTCTGGTGTCTCTTTTGAAGACTTTTTATTTGACTGAAATGAATGAAAATCCTTTCTCCTGTTGTCATTTCAACATGTCACTAACACATTCGTATTATTTAATTCTAAACACAATCCCTATATAAAAGCAATGTGGCACATTTTTGTGAATTTTCTTTATCTTTCTGACTTTTGGTACCCTGGCATCCTAATCTAGGTAAGTGATGGTAAGCCACGCGAAGCCTCTCAGAAAGAAGCACATGCTTTGCTTCACCCTGCAAATCTTGCCCTCACAGCCAGCGGCAGAACAAGTTGAGACAGGCTGAGGGAGTCTCTGGAATGCCCAATTCTGAAGGAATCGAAGTAGCTCAATATCCTGGAGGCCGTTCTAATAAAATGTCTTTGCACTGAGTTCTTAAATGAAGTGTTTCTTAAAAACCCATGAGTTTTAGGAAACTTTAAAAACTCTATTTGTAGATGTAAACATGAATGGATAAAGTTTCAGTTATTAATATGGCTCTCATCCTAATGATGCAAGTTAGTGTGTTTTTGTAAAATACATAATATGTCAGTTTGTTTTGCTCCTTGGACACACATTTATTTAGTCTGGCAAGACATTTAGGTGTCATCAAGTTTTGACAGACAACACTCGACTATTTTTGTTATTGAAATAACTTAATGTTTGTAAAATACTACATGCTTCTAAGAAATTAAAACAATGCAGTAAAATTCAAATAAAAAACTAAATATCATCATATTCTAAATATCTCTCTGCACATACAGTATTTCACATAAATATGGTTCAGTAATCTGCTTTTTATTCAATAATAGATTGAAATGCATTTCCTTGTACCTGAATGTAGATTTATGTCATCATTTTTAAAAGGCAGTGCATATCCCACTGTAGGTATGTATCATCATTACTGAGCAATTTGCCTTGATGAGAATTTTGCTATTACAATTTTTTTGTGCATAGCTGTATTCATGCTCATGAGTTTAGCTCTCTAGGGTAAAATCTTAGAAATGACTTTGTAGGTTAAAATATATGCATAGTATATAATTTGATACACAAATTGCTTCTCATAATCTTACCATTTTATCCACCCTCTAAGAGTAAACACATCAATCACACCCCATGGTTACATAAAGAGATGTGCTGGCTGGCTGCCTCCAGCAGGGCCCTGAGACCCTTGGTGCGTTTCATAACCCGTCACGGGATGTGGCCTCTGCAGTTGGAAGTCCGGACCCTCCTCACGTGGTCCGGAGTGGTACTGTCACTTGAAGACCGACTCTCCCTCTCACACTGTCACAGAAACATAGCTCCATAGTGCTCATTGAAGTGAGACGGGGGTATACTTTTTCGGTAACTGCATCTCCTGTCCTCTTTTCTGTTCATCATTGTTTTGGGGAATTGTGATTTTTGAAAATCTAAATAATTCAACTTGTAGTTTGCTTGGAAATTATAAAACCTGAGAAAAGGTAAGCCAACAAATTTAAGGGAAACTTGCCTCCGCCTTGCAAGGCACTGTACCTCTTGTAGTTAAGGCAAAGTCAATGAGTGTGTCTTTTCCACAGAAATGGACAAACACTTGCCTGCCTTATTGCTGGGCTCCAAGTGACCTCCGTTGTGTTAACATGGCTTTTCTCCACGAGCCAGCTTAAAGCTTCTCTCCGTGTCACGTCAGTCCTGAGCCTGTGAGGCCTAATCAGTAGATGGAGACCTGGGAAGTGCCTTAGTGTTAAGGTTACACCAAAACATATACACACATTCACATGCATGTGCACACACATGTGCTCAGTTAAATGTGATTAGCTTGGAAGGAATGCCACGTTTCAGTGTTACAAAACTCAAAAGAACAAGAGGATACACAGTGAAAGTTTCCCCTCATCCCTGTGTCTACCTACTCAGCCTTCTGCCCTGGAGGCAGCCAGTTTTATGAGTTTCGTAAGCTCCCTTCCAGAGCTTTTCTAGGCATACACAAGTAAATATGCATACTCACTTTCGAATATATATAGTTATTAATTTTAAGAGCATGTTAGTTTAAATGTTGTTTACACAGATGGTGGCATGTTATATGCACAGAAACACTGCTCTGTGCATTGACGTTTCACCTAGTGACACAGCTTAAAGGTCCTTTTATCTCCATACCTAAAAGTCATGCTCTTTCTTTTTTTCCCACAGCCCATGATGCCCCATTACAGGGGTCTGCCAAACCCATGTTAATCACTTCTTATAGGCATTTATGTTGATGCTGATTTTTTAATTGCAACCAATGTAGTAGTTTTTAACCTTGAACACACAAATTTGGGCACAGGTGAGGAAATATTTCTGGAATAAATTCCTCGCACTGGTCAGAAACTATGTCGGTAACCTTGAAAAATATCATCAAATCTTCTCCATAAAAGCTGCATTAAACCTATTAGCAGCACCCTTTCCTCAGCCTCTCATGTCATCACAGTCTCAGCTTTTTTTTTTTTTTTTTTTTAAGAGCATTTTTAGGTTCACGGTAAGATTGAGAAGAAGGGTCAGAAATATCCAGTACGCTCTGTCCCCCACATGCACAGCCCCTGCCCCGTCATTCACATTCTCCACCAGAGTGGTACATTTGTTATAACCGATGAACTTGTATTGGCCCATCTTTATCACCAAATGTCACCAGTGTACACTAAGGGTCAGAGTTGGTGTTACACACTCTGAGTTTAGATAAATATATAAGAACATGTATCTACCAGTATAGTGTCATGTAGAGTGATTTCACTGCCCTAAAAATTTCTGTATTCCACCTTGTCTTCCCACCTTTCTCCTCTAAAGCTGGGCAACCACTGATATTTTTATTGCCTGCATAGTTTTGCCTTTTCCAGAATGTCCCATAGTTGGACTCATTCAGCATGCAGCTTTTTTAGATTAGCTTCTGTCACTTAATAATATGCAATATGCATTTACATTTCCTCTCTATATTTTAATGGTTTGAAAGCTCTTTTCTTAGCAGTAAATAATATTTCATTGTATGGACGTACCACAGTTTATTTATTCATTCACCTACTGAAGGATGTCTTGGTTGCTTTTGAGTATGGCAATTATGACTAAAGCTGCTAACCATCTGTGTGCAGGCGCTTGTGTGGACATAATTTTTCAACTCTTTGGGGTAAATTTCAAGGAGCCTGATTGCAGGATTGCATGGTAAGAACATGCTTAGTTTTGTAAAAAACTGCCAATTGCCTTCTAAAGTGACTGTACCATTTTGCTTTCATGTCAGTAATGACGTAACGGTCCCATCGCTTCACATCTTCACCAGCACTTGGTGCTGTCAGTGTTCCAGATTTATGCCGTTCTCACGTAGCACATTATTGTTTCACTCTGCTGCTTCCGGATGACATAGAATGTGCAGCATCTTTTCATATATTATTTGCCATTTGTTTTTCATCTTTAGTGAGGTCTGTTAACATCTTTGGCCCATTTTTTAAGTGGGATTTTAGTTTCTCACTGTTGAATTTTAAAAGTTCTTCGTGTACTTTACATAATAGTACCTCAAGAATATATCTTTTACAAATACATATTTTTTCAGTCTGTGGATTGTCTTTTTATTCTCTTGACAGTGTGTGTTGCAGAGCAGAGCAGGGATTTTTAAATGTGATGCAGTCCATGTATAAATTATTTCATTCATGGACTATACCCTTAGTGTTTTATCTAAAAAGTCATTGCAAAACCAAAGATCATTTAAATTTTCTCCGATGTTATCTTCTTTGAGATTTAGAGTATTTTTGTTTGAAATGTAGGTCTGTGATCCATTCTGGATTAGATTTCCTAAAGACTATGCGGTCTGTGTCTCGATTCATTTTTTTAACATGTGGATGTCCAGCACCATTTGTTGAAAAGACTATCTTTTCTCCATCGTATTGCTTTGCTTCTTTGTCAAAGATCAATTGGTTATATTTGTGTGGTTTTATTTTTGGTCTCTCTGTTCTGCTCCAGTGATCTATTATGTATTCTTTTGCCAATGCCACAAGGTCTCGATTATTGCAGCTTTATAGTACATCATGAAGTTGGGTAGTGTCAGTCCCTGATTTTGTTCTCCTCCTGTAATATTGTGCTGGCTCCTCTGGGTCTGGCCTTTCTGTATCATCTTTAGAAGCAGTTTAAACTCAGTGCTATCTACTTTACCTGTTACACCTCTTAGCATATTAATCATAGTTCTTTTAATTTCCTGATCTGATAATTCCAACATCCCTGCCATGTCTGAGTCTGAAGTTTGCTCTGTGTCCTCAAATTCTGTTCCTTGTCATTTAATATGTTTTGTGTGTTTTTTCATAGTTGGACATGATGTACTGAGTAAAAGCATCTTCTTTAAGTAGCCCTTTAGGAATGTGGCAGCGAGGTACAGGGGGAGGTGAAGCCTTCTAGAGTCCTGTCATTAGGTCAGTGCTTTAGTGAGCCTGCACCTCTGGACTGTGACCACATATAAGCCTATGTCCCCACATCAGTTGTCCCCTCCCCCCCTTAAAAGAACAGGAAGATGAGCAGCAGCTACAATTTGGTATTTCCCTTACCCAGGTCAGTCAGCCTCTGATAAAACCCTCACTAGTTAGGTTCTGGTTAAACAGTTTCTCATGAAGGCAGACCTTGTCAGGATGAATGGGGTACTCGACATATTCAGAAATAGTTTCTTTCTCCTACTCCTGCCAGGAATATGAGAGGATTTTTCTTCAATACTTACAGTAAGAACATGGTGGAGGTCCTCAAAATAGAACTTAGGAACTTGTGGGGCTCCCCAGTGAGTGGCTCCCCCTGGAATTTTGACTCTCAGACTCGTCTGCTTGCAGCCTCCACCCTTTGTCAATTGCAGTCCCGTTTTCTTACCTTGGCCCTGCTGGGGGGAGTTTTCAGTTCCTGAGTTCTGCTGTGATTCACAAGTTGTAACTTTCTTTGTTTGCTGGTTGATCTTTCTGATTTGGGGGGCAGGGATTGCCCTGTGACCTCATTTTTTATATCGATCTAAGAAAAGTTGTTGTTTTTCATTTTGTTCAGCTTTTTACTTATGTTTAGAATGGATAAGGAGTTCCAAACATGCAGAATGGGAACCTGGGAGTCCAATGCAGTCTCAACTGCATGTTTTTTGAAGGAGTTTTTTCTCAGATTTTTTTTTTTTTTTTTATAATGAAGGAGGTGGTAGGGGTTAGAGTCAGAGTTCTCAGTGCTTCACATTGACCTCCTGACCTTGAGATTCCTCTTTGCAAGACGCTGACCATCTTCACTGGCTCCTGAATCTGAGGCACCACCACCAGACTTGGACACTTGGGACTTCAGGTTCATTGCCCTCTTATACACTGATATTAATGGCGTTATATTCATTATTCACCCCATGTGCACAATTGTGTGAATTGAACCTTGCTTAGCAGCATGTCGTATTTGTGTGTGCTCTGTGTCATTCCTTGGTGCCTGGGCAGCGGAGACCACTGCCAAGTGTCCTGCCCTGTAGGGAGGACTATCTTGGAACAGACAAGAGGTCTCGTGGGCATCACTACTCAGTTTATTCACGGGAGACATGTGACAGTGGTGAACAGGGTGGGTGGGCCTCAGGGACTAATTGATTACTCAGGACACAACGGTAAAAGGTGTATATTATTAGTTTAAAAAAGGGAAATGATAATTTTCTGACTTTGTCCCCTGTTTACTGTGGGTGCCTGGTGACCTCTGGAGTGTTTGGAATGCCCATGCAATGACCACAGGTGGTCACAGTCCATGGCCCCTCCCCTCATTCTGCCTTAGCCTTGCTAGACTTCTTGCCAGTCCTTGAACATGCCAAGGACACTTAGCCTCAGGGCCTTGGCATTGCTGTTTCCTTTGCCTGGAACTTTCTTTACCCAGGTATTTGCATGACTTCACCCTTCTCCTTAGTCACATCTTTCCTCAAATGAGTCCCCCAATTTTCCACCAACTCCCAAATGATCTTTACCTACTTCTCAGTTAAATATTTTTTCATAATGCTAACCATTATATATATATATATGTATGACAATTTATTTTATATATTTTTCTAATTGGGTTGCATCCTCCCCCACTTCTCCCACTAGATAGAAGGGCAGAAAATTTTCACTACTGTATCCCTAATGTCTAGATCTTGTGCCTTGCATGTTACAGGTGTTCCATAAATTTAAGGAGTGAATTTGAAAGAGAAAATTACAAATTATTCTAAGAGGTGATAGCCAATAAATAAGATTTATTAATGGAGAATGATTGCCTTAAAGTATTTGAATCCTTTGTATCAGTTCTCTAAGATATTATCATTCTCCTCATCTCACTACTTACTGAGATGTAACTTCCAGAGGTTTAATGAAAATTAGAAATAAAGGAGATAATCTGTTTTATATTAAGGGACCATAAACAGCACTGACTAAAAATATGTATATATAAAACAGCAATTAAAGCAAATGTCCTGATGCCTTGGTAGCCAGCCACATCCAGTGCTGTAATTTTTATTCCTCTTCTTGCTTAGACTTTGAACTTGGGATGTGTGTGAAAGACAGCTAAAGTGCCTACTGTTGTTGGAATAGCAAGAAGACAATTGGGGGAAATGGATACAGTGTCACATCTCTTAGTATTGTCTGATTGGCTGTGACAGCCTCAGATGAGACAGATAAAAAGACCCATATATTCCTAAACAGTTATTAACTTGGGTATAGAAGGTGGAGCGTATTTCCGTCAGAACAAGAATTTGTTCAGGAGGCCCAATGCAAAGGAGTGTAGTTATAGAAACAGGGCCATTTCTGCTCTGCAAACTGCCAGGGCCCTGCTCGTATTGGCTGATGTCTCATCTCCAAGCAGCAGCCAGGAATGAAGTGGAAACTTAAGGAGATTTGACATCATCTAAATGTGGCATATGAATGTGATGCCAATACTTTTTCCTGGGCTTTATTACCAATATAAACAGCTTGCTAAAAATAAAGTCGTCTCCATTTTGCAGTCACACTACTTCCTTCATCTGCCAAGTGATGTTACATGCACGCCTCTCTCACCAAACTTTGAGAGTCTTTTACCTGCTTTGTTGTTCTTGTAGTCTGACAGTGTCATAGTGACTGTAGATTCTTAGTACTGGTGTGTGTTGTGACATAGTCAGTCCTTGTTTTTCAACACATATTTTCATGAAGCCTGCACCACAAGGCAGATTGCCATAAAATGAAATACCACTGATTATACACTGTTGCCATTATTAATTCAGACTTCATGAGGAAGTGTTACATGAGCACAGAAAGGTGCTGAAAACTGATGAATAGTATGTTCAAGTTCAGGCAGGTGGGCAAATGAGGGAGAGTGCAAAGCAGCAAAAACTGGATGTTATTCATGTTTGATTGAATGTCTCCATCAGATAAATTGGGGTGGATGATTAGATGTTTTGTAATGTGGCTGGAGCCAGTCCTGAACAAGTAAGCAAGTCTTTTTTTTTTAATATAACTGCATTTGATTTTGATCTTTCCATTCCTGCCAGGGAATGCTTATCTTTTAGGACTGAACTGTTTAGCATGTAACAGATGCTCTGTAATTGCTTTTTGAATAGAAATAATAAAATTCTTCATAAACTTTAACCATTTCTTAGAAGACTACTATCAAAATTTTCTCATGCTTAGAAAATTATGTTTTCATCGTTTTGTCTTTAATGAATGCAATTAAAATTCCTAAGCAATTATGAGAAATATTGACTAGTAGGATATAATTTGAAATCTTAATGTACATGTATAAATCTGATTTCTAAAATTATAATTGTTTATATTCCCTGTCATGGTTGGAAGAAAACACAATATTAAATACTTTTGTTAAATTGATTTGGGTATAAAAAGTTATATCAGCCCAAATAAATTTCAGACAAATAAAGCTTAAATGGAATAGTAACACTAGCTAATTTTTAAGACTAATTTATTGTATGCTATGCACTGTGTTTTATAAATATTAGCTTATTTAAACCTCTTAGAAACAGTTTGAGGTAGTTAGCATGACTCTTTCCAGTACAGAGGTGAGGAAACTAGAGCTTCGAGAGGGTAAGTAAAGAGCTCAAGGTCAGACAACTGACGTTGAGATGCAGGCACCCCGGCTCCAGGACCAGCATTCCTCAGCACCATGCATGTTGCATAAACCAAAACAAACAGAAACACAGTTACTTGGAATGATGATTACAGTGTTAGGTCATACTATTTAAAGGATCCAGGCCATTTGTTCTAAGAATTACACTATCGTCTAACAATGGTGATTAAATATGTAAGCCAACTTTGACTTCATTGAGAGAAAATGTATATCAAAATAGTATTATATCATCTGAGAAATTATCAGATTCAGAGTTGTGAATTCAGGAAAAAAGGCTATGAGCGTTTATGTGCTCACAGTCATTTCTTTGCGGTGACATGAATGTTGCTAAATGGTGGCCCTTTTCCCTAGCTCCTTTTCTGCACTTACCTCCAGCACGGTCGTTGGTGAGCATCTCTTACCTAGACTGTTGCCGCAGCCTCCAGTTCGTTTTCCACGCTATTGCCACAGGTGTCTTCACAGGCCAATCCACAAAACACTATATGACTCTCCTCCTTATTAGGAACAATAGGATAGTTCTTAACTTCATTTTCAGTCGTACAGCCTACTGACAATCCTGTGAAAGCTATATACCTTTTCTGAGTAAAAAGGACTTTATACATTTTACTTATTATTCTCTGGCATAGCTTGTTAGAGATTTCAGATATCCATCACCAACTTGCTTCCTCATCTGACATATTCCACCATTTATCCCCGCATCTGCACTCCAGTTCTATTACATTTCTTACTGTTTCTCATACTTGGCATGTTATCCGAGGTCTCCCTTCTAAGTGCAGTCTTACCTCTCCGGAGTGCTATGCTGGAAGGGAGGAAGGCCGTATGACGCCTGTGTGTCATGGGCAGCCCATGATTCAAGCCTCATTCTATGAACTTGGGAACGGCATTCAGCTAGTTAGAGTATCAGTTTTATCGCTTCTAGATGAAGGGGGTAACATTGCTTATTTTACAGAGTTTTTATGAAGATCCAATGAGATGGTGAATGGATAGGGCTTGGCACTCAATTAAATACATGTTTCCTATCTTCAATCCTGTATCCCTCCTCACCTTTCATTTCCCATCTCCCACCCTTATGAGAGGGCTTCCTTTCCATGCCCCCACAGCACCCAGGGTGATACCTTTAAACTTGTAGCGTGCCTTGACCTTTCCTGTTTCTTGTCTGTTTTTCCATCTAGACAAGTAGTTCTTAACCCAGTCTGCATACTTAAGTAACCTGGGAAGCTCTTTGAAAGATGCTCCTCCTTGGGCCAGTTAAATCACAGTCTCTGGCCTGGTATGCAGTCATGGTTTGTAAAGTTCCCAGGCGATTTTCGTGGTCAAGCCTAGACTAGAGACTCCTTGAGAGCAGGGATTCATCAGTGAACCCGCTGCCATCGTGGCAGCAGGCACAGAGCGGAGGTTCAGGGCATGCCCACAGGATGACCGAATGCATGCCTGCATGGTGGCCGGCTCTCCATCCCTACTCAATGTACATTTCATAAACCTTACCCCATTTAAATATGAAAATGAGAGGCTCACGTTTAACATATTTTTTATGACCTTGCATTTATACAATGGTAATCAACACTTAAGCAGGTAAAGACATACTTTATTTAAATTTTCTCAAAGTAGATGTTGCTTCAGGTAACTTCCTATCAACACCTTTGTATAGTTAGTATTTTGTTTTGTTTTTTTCCTTTCACTCCTCAGGTCCTGAAGTCCTGTTGGTGAGATGGTTTAACCTGTAAATCTTTTAAAAGGTGCTTAAATGCCCAGAGCTGAAATTAGCCGTCTACTCGCCACTCTAAGATTTCTCAGTGTTGAAGTACTATATATAATTCTATCCCTACTAGTATTTATTTTGGTGCCTTTCTCTTGGGGTGTATATGCAGATTTATATTTAACCTTCCTGGGTTCTTTCTCTTTAGTGACCCATTAATAAAAGTGTTTAGCTGTAAAAATATACACAGTACCTTGAGAAAGGATGGGGAGGGGACTGATGGCAGTAAAAGCAGTAGCTCTAGCGGTTTGCTGAAATTAACTTTTCCCCCAGTGGCTGATGGTGCTTTTGTTTCTGAGTGCCAAATGGAAAGCGATATGTAATAAATGTGTCTTTTCATATTGTAAATAGTGGCAGATCACCATGACTAACAAAGTCAGCTTTCTCATTTAAATGTAAGGATTTATAAGTTTATTTTCAGTAAGATTCGATTACAGGATGGCCTGTAGACACTAAACTGAATAGTGGGTAAGGAAAGTAGACTCCTCTCTTTTTCTCATACAGAGAATCATGACTTTATTACCCCAGTTCTGGCTTAGAAATTGAAATGTTATCAGCTCAACAAAAAGAAAGAAAATACATTTCAAAAATGTCTATGTTGAGGGATCCCAGTAGGGAAAATGCACAAGATAGATATTTTTATTGAAATAAAAATGGTGGACTCTGGGTCTAAATGTAATTTCTTTACAATGTTATTTTCTCTTAGGTAATCAGCTCTGATGTGGGGTCAACTGTTTCCTTCTGGATGATAGACACTGGGCAAAAAGTCAAACAATTTACTGGTTGCCATGGAAATGCAGAAATCAGCACCATGGCCTTTGATGCAAATGAGAAGCGGCTTTTGACTGGCAGTACAGATGGAACTATTAAGGTGCGAACGGAGTGATGCTTTCTATCTAGATGTGAGGGGGCTGGGTTATTGTGAGAGGAAGCACAGGGTTGACGATATTTATTTTTGCCTTCCTGGCCTTGCAAACAGAGGGATGAGACAAGATTAGAAGAGCTGAATAACCCAAACCATTTAATAACAAAGCTGTTAGGAAAATAAACCTCTGTGTGGAAAAATGAATCAATGATTTTTCTGAGTAAATTATTTAAAATAAAAACACAAATGGGCTTACTTATTTCGGAAAGCTTTTGCCAGTGCCCTGGATAGAGAACTACTTTGAAGAATAAGTGGCTTGAATGATTTTTATGTGCTTCAGCTAATGTCTCTAGTTTTCTTTTTCTCGATTTATAAAGTTAGGAATCAGGTCAAGTAAGTAAACTTCTAAAAAATGGTATAGATAGAAGTTTTTCAGAAAGTTAATATTTTAAAATCATCATCCCATTTTTTAATTTGCATTCTTATGTAAAAGGTGAGATAGCGAAGAAAGAAGGAAGAACAGTCATAATTGTATTTATTATTCACCTTAAACTGACATGATTTTATGCTTTGTTTTTTTTTTTTTTACTTTGCAACAATTATTAATTTCTTCTGGGAAGAAGGCGCTATTTTACTTTGCAAAAAAGATCACATTTTCATGCAAAGTTAAATACAATCTGAAATCATGCTCATCAGTGAGTCTTCCCTGCTCCCTTCAGCTCTGAGAGCAAAGGCAGTCTTTGATTGGAGATGACTTGTGACACTTTGAGGCAACAAAAGAAGGTAGTTTTCTGAATAAGATCCAAATGCTTTTCAAACTTCTGTCATATCTGGAGTCATAAAGGTATTAATTAGATGTACCTTCCATGATAAGATTTACGATGCATTCAGGTCGTGTCAGGGAAGGTAAAGGAAAGCTACCTGGATAGGCAGGTATAACACCGCAGAAGTTGAGGGTAAATGAGCAGGGGATTCCGGGCCGGTACTGATCAGTGGGAAGAAGGTGCTATGATATGTCACAGTGACAATCTGCAAATTGGCCAAACTTGGCCTCTGGGAGGGTTAAGGGATCAAGTACAAACTGGAACTTGGGTTTAAGCAAAGTAACATAGTTCATGGGAGGACTGATTGGTAAAATGTGTGAAGGAAATGGAATAATTTCAATTCTAACAGTTAAAGTGGAATAGAGCAAGGATACCTAGAAGTGGAGTATTAGACAGTGGCTTAGGCAAAAGGAACAAGCAAGTATCCCTCCTACTAGTCCCGGGGTATGAAACAGAACAGACAACTGAAGGAAGTGAATTAGGTTCACTCTAACCCTACCTTGGGAAGTAACCATCCAGGGTAGGGCAGACTTGTCGATGTTGCTAAAATGGTCCCAGCCAGGGGACTTGACAGGATCTGGGGGAAACCAGAGCTTCACAACACCTATTTGTGGGTGTTATTTTAGGTCGGCTGCATTATGAGCCCTGTGCAGGGGAAAACAAAGTAGAGGACATGGGTGAGGAGATGTGTGCCACTCAATGTCTCAGCTCAAGCCTCGACATCTTAGAAGTTACTGTGCTTTTAGTAGTATAATCACAGCTTTGGAAGGTGCATTTATTCTGAAATGTGGGTAGCTCTGCATAGGGCACATAAATACGGCTGTACTGGCCATATTCTATGAAGAAACAAGGATGAATGTCATTTTCCAATCTCATTTATCATTTAACATCTAAAGTCAGTACCTATATAACCAAAGATTTTAAAGTATTGCTCTATTTATCAAGGGTTTGGAGTGTCTGTTTTTATATTAGCTAATGTTTTGAATAATTAATACATGCATATAATAAAATTTAAAATATAAAATAGATATAAAGTGAAAAGAAAGTCTCTTTCTCACCCATTCCCAACTCCGTATTTGTGGCTACCACTCGTACAAGTTTCTTATGCACGCTGCTAGACTACTTGTTCTCAATGGGAACTCACTATTCATGCTGCTCTGCATTTTCCTGTCTTGGACATTGATTCATACCAGTGCAATCAAGAATCATAATCTTAACTGACATTTATTGCATGTTTACTATGAAACAGGCACTGCCCTAGCACTTATGTACATACAGAAAGATATACACACCCACACAAATATGGTTGGTGCTATTTTTATCCCAGGCTGAGAAAACAGATGAGAAAACTGAAGTCTAAAGAAACAAAGCAAGTTATTTAAGTTTCCGTAGCAGTTTAGTTTTGGCAGAGCTTACACACAGGGAGGGGATTCATTCTTCCTAGTGGCTACGTTATATGCTACTATATAGGTATTCCACATTCTGATGCTCAGTCTCTTATTAATGAACAACTAAGTTGATTCAGATCTTTAGCTTTTGTAAACATTGTTTCAGATTTTTAAATTTCCAAGCAATCCTGAGGAGTACATTTCCTGTGCCCTAAATGAGGAAGCACAATTTTAGAGAGACGCACTTGGAGTGAGAACCAGGGTTTCAACAGACTCCAAAATGTTGCTCTTCATGATTTTAATTTGCCTCCTCCTTAAAAACATGCACTAATTTATTAGCCTTTGAATCAAGTATGATTAAAATAGACTAATAGGATTAGACATAGGGTAATTAATATAATGACTAAATTTAAATGGTGAGAGGATTTTCTTTAATTATTACATATCCCAAGTGAATCCACCCTAGTTCAGAATGGAAACACAAAATTTTAGAATAATCTTATTATATCGTGTGGTTTTACTCATGGAAGAAGACATTATCTTTTCATGTCTCATAGGTGATTTTTTAATCTTTCTCTTAAAGGTGTGGGACTTCAATGGATATTGTCACTACACACTAAATGTTGGGCAAGAGGGAGCTGTGGATATTTCACAGATCCTGGTTCTTAAGAAGACAATACTGGTTACAGGCTGGGACAGGTATGATATGCTTCATGCAAAACTAATGGGAAGGTAAAAGGAGAATGTTCTTATTTGAATCAAAATCTAAAAGAACAAAGAACATAGAAATCTCGACTGATTCTGAGTCATTAACTTCCTGGTGACCTACATGAGTGAAACTGCTTGGAATTGACTAAGTGCTTAGTGACTACAATGTTATAAGATTGTGTAGCTTGAGCAGCTTTGAGAATTGCTATAGGGCTTTCTCCTGGCTTTGGGAATCTGTCTTTTTCTTTCACTATTCCAGCTAGGCACATAATAGCACCTCCTGAGTATTAACTGAAAGTTTCCCAGATTTTATAGGCAATACATTCTTAATATGTGAATGGCATTATCTCAACCGTAAAAGGAGCCCATTCCTTCTTTTGTTGCCTATTTTAAATTGTAGCACAAGAAGGAAATAGCCCGATGAACTCTGTTAGTGCCCCCTTTATCTTAGTGCAGAGAAGGGCCTTTTGCAGCCCACTTACTGTTCTCAAGGAGCAGTTCTTCCATTTCATTACAATGAAAAATACTTCCTTTCCTTTTTCCTGAAAGAGCTAAGTGATCATAAACATAGTCTTTTCTATGGTACTGTATAAGCACTAGGAAAATTAAAGTGTTATGTTTTGAAAATCTATTGTTCATAAATTCAACATTTCACAAAATATTGCTCTAGCAGTAATTTTCCCAACATTATTCACCATAGAGTTGTTATCTTAAGGGTTTGAAGCTGGGATTAAACAGATTTTTATACATAGAAAACTAGCAGTATATACTTGGAGATTTTTATCAATCATATGAAAGGCTTTTCTTCCAATGCAAAATATGTATATCCACACTAGAAAACCTAGTGCCACACAACTTAGTCTTCAGGGGAAGTTTAACTATAAGCAAAGAAATATAGTCCAGATTATTGTACTTAACATCAAGAACTAATTCAATCATCCTCACCTTTGAAAGACAAGACTTCTTTTCATTCCTGGGAGCAAACCTGATCCATTAGTGACTCATACTCACTCCAACAGACTATGGTCTAATGATCTCTGTAATTAGGCTGTGGCAATGAATAAATTTAATACTCTAATATCATGGCAGAGTAGAAGTGTAGTATATAGCTGATCCAATTTAAATTTTGAACTTAACAAATTTTTAAAATTAATCAGTATAATTTAAAACTTTAGAGATACCATTTCTTATTTTTTTGGAAGTATAGTTAAAATTAGCATCAAATATAAGGTCTTTTGATTGTTTACAGGTAAAAATTTTAAGAGTTGAGATGTATAGAGTCATCTAAAAATGGTTTAAATGGTTTGAGCTGCTGTTCTGCTCTATATTAGTGGGTGATTATATTCTATAATCTTGGGGAGGAAGCTTTGCAAAGACTGAAATGTGAGGAGAGAAAGTCACCACTCTCCTTAAGGGTGTGAGGACTTGGGTCCTTCAGTTGGAATTGAAAATTAAGGAATACATTTTCAATCATTTCATTTCACTTTATATTGTTAGATTTAAAAATTATATTTTCTTATGTTAGAATGGATTTTGGAGGATCTTTGCCAAGGAGCTTTTTACCAGGAGGCATTTAACAAAAGAGGCAAGAGAATAGGTCAACCATTTGGTTGTAGCTGGGGAATGATGGTCCATCAAGGCAGCTCTTCAGTAGTTCAGTGATTAGAGAAGAAATAACTGGAAGATTGATAGTCAGCTTTCTAGGTTTTCTTTAAAAACTCAGAGAAAACTCTTAAGCTGAAGCTTTAACTTAAGGCTCTAGCTAAATAAAGAGAGGCATTTGATAATTTTGCCCAGAGTGGAATAAGGATTCCATTTATTGAGTTAGGTAGATAAACATGTCATCTCATTTATTTTATTCACAGAGCTATGTAGCACTCAACATTTTACATACATTATCTAATTTAGTCTTTAGCCTCATCGTTGAAGGTAAGCAGTATTTTATAGATATCTCAAAGCTCTCTTTAGCGCTTATCTCTCTAAGCTCACTTACCAATTTGCTTGCTGAACATGTTTGACTGCAATCCCAAATTCAACTTATTCTAAACTGAATGTATCATTTATTCCCCTCTTCAAAACTACTTCTTCTCTTGCATTCAGAGCCTCAGTTAACAGCCAGAGACTCGGGCATCCATTTTGGTTTTTCCTTCTCAGTCAACTTTACCACCAATTAGTCTCTAAGCCTGATCTATTTTATATTCAAAAAATTTCTCAAACCTGTTCTCATTACTACTCCACCTGTGTAACTGACAGTGTCATTTCCACACACGTGGATGTCACAGCCTTCTAATTTGTTCTTTCCTCGAGTAATATCTCCCTTTTACCTCCTAAATAGATACTGCACATTTTTGCTACAATGATTTTTTCTACACTGCATTCTATCAGTGTCACTTCCTCGTCTGACACTTTGCAAAGTGTCCACAGAATAAATTGTAGTTTCCTCAGGCCCGGACCTCTTGGTTTCATTCTCACTGATTCTCATGTACATGATAAACTCGAGGAGCAACCTGCTGTCCCCTACAAACCTCGCTGCTTCACACCCCTTTGCCTTTATTCCTCCTCTCTCCAAGCATTTTCTCATGTGGCTAATGTTATTTCCTCTTTCAAGTCTCATTCAGGTACCTTCCCCAACAAGATATCTCTTTTTACTCCCAGGATGGAAGTACGTCTCCTTTTTGTCTTTGTGCTCTCTAACTTTCTGTACTTTATCCAACATAGGAATATATACATCATTGAGCATCTAACAAGTATATATATTAGATGCTCAATGATATTTGTTGAATGACTTAATTAATGCTCATTGACCAGACAGGGAATCTGAAGATGAGCAAGATTAATTATGCATTAGTCACACTCTGAATAAGAGGCATGCAGAGTAGATATTCAAATCTATTTTCTCCTCACAATAAATCAGGAAGCTAAGTATGATCAACCCTCTTTCACAAGAAAGGAAACAAAGCTTTAAGAAGTTGGGTAGCCTGGCCAAGCTTACAGAGCTAATTGGTAGCTAAGTTAGAATTCTATACCAAAGTCCATGCTGTTTACATCATTTCTGAGTTATAGATGAATTCATTAAATCATTGGAAAGCAACCATATATTTTTTTCTTTAAAAAAAAAGATTTTATTTATTTATTTTTAGAGAGAGGGGAAGGGAGGGAAAAAGAGAGGGAGAAAAACATCAATGTGTGGTTGCCTCTCACGTGCCCGCTACTGGGAACCTGGCCTGCAGCCAGGCATATTCCTTAGATTGGAAATCAAACCGGCGACCCTTTGTTTTACAGGCTGGCACTCAGTCTACTGAGCCACACCAGCCAGAGTGCAACTATGTTCTTTGAAACAAATAATTTGATTGAGTAGAGTAATCATATCAACCAAAGCTAATGAATCATTTCTGCTCATTTGAAGAAGCATATAAAAAACATATTATCAACTTAACAACACCTTAAATTTTAGCTTACCATTATTTTCCCCTTTCCTTTCCACAAATATTTTGAAACTGCACCTAGAGGAGGAGCATTGAATTAGGAACTATGATGGACTGAATGTGAAGAAGCATGATTCCTGCTGTCAGTGGTATCATATTCTAATTGGGAAGTCGACACGTACGAGGCAAGATGAGATAAATGCCACTGTAAAGTTGTCCTGAGGGACACCTGAATTAGAGAGCCCATGTGAGCTATTTGGAGACACTGTCATTCCTGTATATAGAATATTTCTGTCAGAAGAAAGAAGGCCCAAATTCAGAACTTCTAAAAGTGTGTTTCTTATCATTTTAAGAAAAATATATTTTAGAGACAAAGTTGTGAAGTGACATAGGGTCAATTAAAAAAAAAAAAAAAAAAAAAAAAAAAAAAAAACCTGGTTAGCCCTGGCTGGTGTGGCTGAGTGAATTGAGTGCAGGCCTGTGAACCAAGGGTCGTTAGTTCAATTCCCAGTCAGGGCACATGCCTGGGTTGCGGGCCAGGTCCCCAGCAGGAGCGCTCTAGAGGCAACCACACACTGATGTTTCCCTCTTTTTCACTCTCCCTAACCCTCTCTAAAAATAATAAGTACAATCTTTAAAAAAAAAAAAAAAAAAAAACCCTGGTTAAATACTGGGTCATGTTTATTTTGGTAAAATTGAATGAATGATCAATTATCTTTGCATTTGTTTAGAGTAGTCATGTAATATATATATGTAAAATCAAATAAATAAACATATTAGTTTGGTATTTTATTCTGCTTTAAAATTCTGATTCTATACTTAAGAGCTCTCTATAAAAATAGTCATACTCTTAGTTTCCTCCACTTCATTTCCTATTTTTCTGTAACAGGTGAAATCATTGTTTATGAAAATTTTATTTCTGTAAAATATATAGACATACAAATACTATTGAAAAAGAGAACCTTTTCTATAATTTCAAATAATTTTGAAAATGTTATTAATAGCAGAATCCTTCACAGAGTTTTGCAAAAAGTAGGTATTCAATAAATAGCTGTTGATGTAATTTGATTTCTAAAAGTATTTTTCAATGAAATAAGATTAGGGGTTTGAAGTTCTTCAATAATGAAACTTATCTATCACAAGATAATGCATTCTTGATAATTGCCTTAGTAAGGAATTATGATCCTATATGACTTAACTGGTTTCTATTATTAGGATGAGAATCAGTGTGAAAACTTCCAAAGTTGTGACTTATTCTGGATAATAATCATGTTAGAGGTCAGGAGGAGGCAGGTATGTTTGAAATTCACAAATAACTCTCAAACATAATTTTGTGATGGTTTTAGTGTTAAAATTTGCCTCCAAAAATTTTAGGGAAAAGGATAAAAATGAACTGAAATAGACTGAACTAGTTATTTGCTTTATGGGTATTCCTTTTAAGCCTAAATGTCAATAGATAGGTCTTTAGGATAATTGGACTAGCAACACATGAACAAGTAATCTCAAAGGAAACAAGTATTTAATGGTGTTCTTTTATTCTTTCCATGATAATTTCTACATGATAAATTTTAGTGAAAGTTATTTTCCTAACCCATTTATCTTAAAAGAGATTATTTTTAATTATATTTTATTGATTATGCTATTACAGTTGTCCCATTTTCCCCCTTCATTCCCCTCCACCCTGCACACCCTCTCCCACCCACATTCCCCCCTTTAGTTCATGCCCATGTGTCATAAGTTCTTTAGCTTCTACATTTCCCACACTATTCTTGCCCTCCCCCTGTCTATTTTCTACCCACCGTCTGTGCTACTTGTTTTATGTACCTCATCCCCCTCTCTCCTCTTCCCTCTCCCCTTATTGCTAACCCTCCATGTGATCTCCATTTCAGTATTTCTGCTCCTGTTGTAGTGGTTTCCTTAGTTGGCTTTTGTTTTAGGTCTGGTTGTTAATACCTGTGAGTTTGCTGTCTTTTTACTGTTCATATTTTTTATCTTCTTTTTCTTAGATAAGTCCCTTTAACATTTCATATAATAAGGGCTTGGTGATGATGAACTCCTTTAACTTGACCTTATCTGAGAAGCACTTT
>PVKU01012033.1:0-38706 GCA_004027475.1 Anoura caudifer
GGAATGCTGGCAGGTGTAACCGATTGTAGGAGGAGTTGGAAATAGGGCTGCAGAGGAGGATTGGCATGGGGATTTAAACCCAGGCGTGGCAGCCATTTGGGGGGAGATGGGTTTCACGGGAGAGAGATCCATGCGGTTTCACCAGAGAGCAGGACCCGCAGCTCCATGAGGGAAAATCACCATGTGGCTTTAGCAGAGAATTGCCACTAGGCTTTGCCCGAGTGGAGACCCTCTCGCAGCTTTGATAGAGGGAGAGAGTCCATGTGGTTTCACCAGAGTGCAGACCCCTGCAGCTTTGGCGAAGAGGGAGAGCCACGAGGCTTTGCCACAGTGGGGACCCCTTCCCCACAGCTTTGATAGAGGAGGGACCATGGGGCTTTGGGGTGCTCCCTTCGGCTGCGTGGCCTGGGAGCAAGAGAGACTGCCTGAAAGAAGGGTGAAAGAACTCTTGCCAATAGGCCATGAGAAGCTGCCACATGGCTTTGGATTAATTAGAGATCCTGCCTGGACAACGACACAGCTGACGGTGTCAAGAGCCTGGATCCCGGACCTGTGCTTCTCTTCCTTGCAATTACGGTACCCTGACTTAGGGCAGAGGGAGATAGGAGGCACTGTGGGCTTCTGTGGGTATCCTGAAGGACTTTGCTATTTCAATGGAGATGTTAGGTTCCTACTTTAACTCTGTATAGCATTAAATAAACATTTCCTTTCCTTTTCACAAATCTCTGGCTTTGAGAGACATCTTTCCATAAGGCGGCGTACAATAACGGACCTTTTCTGTTGCTCGGTAACAGTTTTGGGGGGCTCGTCCGGGATCTTAATTGCCCGTGGAAGACTGACCCCTCAGGTTCGAGAAAGTGAGACTTTGGAAGTGTTTTGCCAGTCTCGAGAACCTTCTGTTTGCTCTGTAACAACAACGGCCTCATGGTTGCCTTCAAAAGGCCAAATATAGAGCTCCTTACCACTACTGAAGGGATAGTTACATTTATACAGTCCTAAAATTATATTTGGCCTTCCAAAGGCATCTGTCAGGCTGATGTGGACCCCAGTGAAAATGATTTTGACACCCCTGCATTAGACTGTCAGCTGATTTCTCAATAGAACTTTGCAGGCCAGAAGGGATTGACAAGAAATATTCAAAGTGATGAAAAGCAATGACCTACAACCAAGATCACTGTATCCAGCAAAACTATCATTTAGAATGAAAGAACAGATAAAGAGCTTCCCAGACAAGAAAAAAACTAAAGGAGTTCATCACCACCAAACCAGTATTACAAGAAATATTAAAGGGACTTCTTTAAAAAGAAGCAGAAAAAGAAAGTTTGAATATATAAATAATAACTGGCCATAAAAATAAAATGTTACCATTTGTGACAGCAGGGGTGGACTATAAAATTTTACTTTTATGTAAAATCTAAAGAACAGCATAAAGAAACCAACAAAATAAAAACAGACTCATAGATACAGAGAACAGACTGTTAGTTGGCAAAGGGGGAGTGTAGGGGGACAGGGGGACAAAGAGGAAGGTATTGAGAAGTACAGATTGGTAGTTACAAAATAGAAATGGTGATGTAAAGTACAGCATACAAAATGTAGTCAATAATATTGTAATATCTATGTATTGTGCCCACTGGGTACTGGAAATATCAGGGGGAACATTTTGTAAAGTATATAATTGTCTAACCACTATTCTGTATACCTGAAAGTAATACAAAATGATATTAAGTGTAAACTGTAATTTAAAAAATTTTAAATTTTAAAAAGGGAGAGATCTGAATAAAGTATGGACTTTAGTTCAAAATAATGTATGAATATTATTTTACTAATTATTATAATGGTACCATACTAATGCCAAATGTTCATAATAGGAGAAACTAGTAAAGAATATATGGGGATTCTCATATTTTCATAAATTTTATATAAACTAAATAGGTTCTGAAAAAAGTATGTTTATAAAAAGTCAACTGAGTCAAATCTCACTTGAGAAGTTCACAAAAACTAAATTCAAATATCTGTGAGCCTGAGCTATAAAACATATCCTGACAATTTTGAAAAAAAGATAAAAATCATACAATGTCTGCTCTCAGTTCATAATGGAATAAAACTAAAAATCAATACCAGATGCACACCTGGAAAATCTCAGAGTATTTGGAGATTATACAACACCCTTCTAAAAACACATGAATTGGGGAAAAAAAAACTCAATAGAAATTTAAAGCTCCTTTGAACTAAATGAAAATAAAACAACACTTATCAAAATCTATGAGATACAGTGAAAGTGTTGCTTAACAGGAAATTTATAGCACTGATTTTACATTATCAGAAAAGAAGACAAATTTAAAATTAATAAGCTGCTCTTTTAGGAAACTAGAAAAAAAGAGTAAATGAATCCAAAGTAATCAGAATAAAAGAAATAAAACTTAGAGAAGCTTTTCATCTAGTACTGTTTTCCAGTAATTCTCCAAAATGATTAACCCACAGGGAAAACGATCTGGCACCCACTCTACACATGTTCTCTAGGCCTTCTAGAAAACATGGAGTTGTTAGTTGGGCCACATGCATGAGAATGTTTAAGAAAGCTTATATTGTAGAAATCAAGGGGAATCAAGGACACTGTTCAAAAACGAATACCTCACAAATGTTCCCATGGCGGAACTGGAAGAGCCTACTCTACAATGTCACCCAGCATGCAGAGAGCATTGTTGTGAACAAGTTATGGGCAAGATTCTTGGCAAGAGAATTAATGCACATATTGAGCATATTAACAACTCTAAATGCCAAGATAGCTTCCTGAAACATGTGAAGGAAAATGAAGGAAGCCAAAAAGAAAGGTACCTGGGTTGAACTGATGCATTAGCCTTGCCCACCCAGAGAACACACTTTGTGAGAACCAAGGGAAAGGAGACTGACTGCCGGAACACATTGCCTGTGAATTCATGGCATGACAAGAGTAGAAAAAAACACACAAAAACCTCTGTATTGTTTAAAAGCAAAGAATTAGAACAAAAATCAACAGAAAGTTAATTAAACAAAAGCTGGGTCTTTGAAAGGATCAATAAAATTGATAAGCTTCCAGACAGGTTACCTTAGAAAACTAAAGAGAGAACATAAATTATGAACATCAAAAATGAAAGAGGGAACATCACTTCAGTATAAAAATTAAAAAAGAATATTATGAATACCTCTATACCCACAAAGTTGATAACCTATAAAAAAATGGACCAATTCCAGGAAAGACACAGCTTATCAAACTCACACAAGACATAGGTGATCTGAACAAGCCTATAACTACAGGCATATCTTGTTTTATTCTACTATATTTTATTGTGCTTCCCATTACTACATGTTTTACAAATTGTAGATTTGTGGCAACCCTGCATGGATTGAGTCTGTTGGCAAAATTTTTTCAATAGAATTTTCTCCCTTGGTGTCTCTGTGTCACATTTTGGTAATTCACACAATATTTCAAGCTTTTTCAGTATTATTTTATTTATTATAATCATCTGTGATCAGTAATCTTTAATATTACTAGGGCAAGGCCCTCCACCAACAAAAAAGATTATAACTCACTGAAAGCTCAGCTAATGGTTAGCAATTATTAGCTTAATAAAGTATTTTCAATTAAGGTATGTAAATTTTCATTCAGACAAAATGCTATTGCACATTTAATAGACTACAGTATAATGTAAACATAACTTTTATATGTATTGGGAAACCCCAAAATTTATGTGACTCATTCTATTGCAATATTTGCTTCATTATAATGGTCTAGAACTGAATCACAATATCTCCAAGGTAAGTCTGTACTAAAGAAATTGAATCAGTAATTACAAACCTTCCACACACAAAAAAAAAAACCCACCACATGTAGGTGGGTTTACCGGTGAACCAATTTCCATTCTCTTTCAGAAGATAGAAACAGAAGTAATACTTTGGCCCTGGCTGGTATGGCTCAGTGGATTGAGCTCCAGCCTGCAAACCAAAGGCTAATCAGTTCAATTCCCAGTCAGGACACATGCCTAGGTTGCAGGCCAGGTCCCCAGTAGGGGGTGTGGGAGAGGCAACCACATATTGATGTTTCTCTCGCATAGTATTACTAGTCTTTTTGTAAGACTAGTAATACTATGAGACTAGCATCACCCTAAAACCAAAACTAGACAAAGAACAATCAATAAAAGATAACTATAGACCTCTATCTTTCATGGACATAAATGCAGAAAACTTCAATAAAATATTAGTAAATTGAACCCAACATTTTATAAAAAGAAGTATATACCACAACCAAGCAATATATATTGTAGGTAGGCAAGACTGTTTCAATATTTGAAAAGCAATTAATGTATTCTGTCACATCAATAGGCAAAAAAAGAGAAATTATATGATTTTATCAGTAGTTGCAAGACAAAATTGACATAAATCCAATAACCGTGATAAAAACTCAGTAAACTAAAAATAGAGAATTTTCTCAACTTGAAAATAGATGGCTATGAAAAAAACACCTATAGCTGACATCAGATTTAGTGGTACGAAACTCAAAATTTTCCCATTATGATCAGGAACAATGCAAGGATGATCCTTTTTATCACTGCTTTTCAACATGATACAGGAAGTAAGTACTAGCAATAAAAGAAGATGAAATAAGAGATAAATTGATTGAGAAAGAAAAGTAAAACCATCTTTGTTTGCAGATAACTTGACCATCTATGAAGAAAACTTAAGACTCAACAACAACAACAAAAAGAACTCCTGGGAATAACAGGTAATTTTAGGAGGGGTACAAGATACAAGGTTAACATACAAAAGTCAACTGCTTTTCAATATATCAGCAGTAAAAAAGTGGAATTAGAAATTAAAAACACAATACTATTCACATTAATGTCCTCAAAATGTGTACAGGATCTACATGAGGAAAACTAAAAAATTCTGATGAAAGAAATCAAGAATTAAATAGAGATATATTCTATGTTCATGAATAGAAAGACTCGATATTGTCAAGATGTCAGTTCTTTACTTGCTCTGTAAATTCATTCCATCCCAATCAAAATCCCAGCAAGTTATTTTGTAGATACTGACAAACTAATTCTAAAGTTAAACAGAAGGCCAAAGAGCCAGAGTAGCCAACACAACACGGAAGGAGTGCTGACACTCCCCAGCTTCCGGGTTTACCAATGCTAAGGGAGTCTGACAGTGTTGGCAGAGAACAAACATACAGATCGATGAAATGGAATAGAGAACCTCCAAATAGACTTACATAACTAGAGCAAATTAATATTTCACAAAGGAGCAAAAGCAGTACAGTAGAGCAAAGATAATCTTTTCAACAAATGCTGTTGGAACAATTGTATTTAAACATGGGAAGGCTTTTACCTGCATGTGTTGATTCTCATTTGTCTCCAGCTCAAAATAATTACTATGCCCAAGTGGTATATTTTGGGGTGGCATATTCTGGTCCCCTACAAGATATAAAAAGATTAAAGAAAAAGTGAAAAATATTGGAAATAGGCAAAAAAATCTAACTGAATAATAGATAATAGAAAACACTGAAAAGAATCAATAAATATTATACGTTAAAATTTAAGGAAACTTTCCTGAAATTGAAAAATAATAGTGAAAGAATATAGCACATATATAAAATTATTGAGTCAGCATGAAGAGTACCAAGGCAGATTCTAATGAAATTACTAGATTTTTAAAGCAAACAAAGAAAACTTTGGGCAAGTAAGCAGAAAGAGCAATGTACTGATTAAGAAAATTATATTATCACCAGCCTGTTCAATGGCAATATTTTATATCAGAAGGAAATGGAGTTGAACACTTAAAATACTGAATGAAAAAAAATGAGCCAAGGATGTTTTTAACCCTGAATATTTAAATTTTCAACCCAGAAAATTTGAATTTCTACCAACATGCAGGAAAGTCGGTGATAATAATGCCACTATGATTGTTTTCTGAAAAAATAACTAGAGAAAAAGTTTTAGAAACCAAAATGAGTAGAGAATTGACATAAGGATTAACAGTGAACATTAACTACATAATTGTTGGTGAAGTTAAGGACAAATGAGGATTTAAATAGGATGAATTTGTAATTGTTCCATGATCTTCAAAGCTACATATATATTATTTAAGCATAAAATGGGGAGAGATGGGGAACTCTTTTTCAGACCATTTTCATGTAAAAGATCACTATTGTTTTTCTGTGTTATGATTTAATATGGAATAAAACGTGAGTAATTATCATGCCCTGTGTCCCTCAGAACCAAAGTTTTGGTATAGAAGAAATGTAGAAAATGTAATAAAGGGTGTTATGTAACCAGTCTGAGGGAGAATCTGATGATTAATATAGTATGTAAAATAATGAGATGGTCAAGTTTAAACTATGTTAAAATCTAGGACACCTTGAACCTCGGAAATGGGAAGTGGGCGCTGACAGGAAAGCTCCAAGTAGATGTCACCTTTTCTGGTCAAAGGAAGATGAAGGAAGCACCTACAGAACAGCACAAGAGGGCAGATCACCATTTCGTTCATTCTTGTTTTACAAAACCAACCTTGCTTCAGGCATGCCCCAGTCACGAGGCTGTATACCTTTGGTGTCGGCAGCAGAACTGACAGCCTTGCAAGCACTCAAATCTCAGAGAAAAATAAATCTTTCATTTTGAATAGAATAACTAGGAGTGGGGCCTCCTGTCCACCAAACTCATAATTTTTTCTCTTTCTTATATTGATTCACCCCAATTTTATCTAATGGTGAAATGTGTGATGATACAGGAAGGCTAAAACCTATCAATCTTGCCAGAAAACCAGGAAAAGGGACCAGTCAGAGCCAGAGACTCTGGAGGAATTCAGGCATAGAGGGAAGTGGAGAAAGGTGTCATTTAAGTTTGTGTGTGAAATCTTAGGTCTTCCCCAAGCCGTACATGCAGATCTAACCCAAATCCACATAGCAAAGGTTTTGAGAACAAAACTACAGTACATACCATAGCCCAGGTTCCATACTGACCCTTGGATTGTATACCAAACAGCACTTCAAAGACTTTGAAAAAACTAAAGTGACATTAGAACCGTAGCACACAGAAGGTGACTTCTGGTCGAAAACAATCTGGATTGATTGCACATAAACCAAAGAAAGCTGACATTCTCCGAAGGATCTTAACAGAACCTAGAATCCCAAAATACAACATTGAAAATGCCCAGGATACAATCCAAAATTACTCAACATACATAGAACAAGTAAAAGCTAAACAACTCTAAACAGAAAAGATAATCAACAGATGTCAAATTGGAAAACACTCAGATATTGGACTTACCACATAAACCTTTAATGAATTATAGGTATTTTATCCATGTTCCATGAAGTAATGGTGAACACTGACCAGGTCCAAAAAACATTTAGGTCATAATCTATGAACGAGTTCCAAGGCAGCCTCAGCATTCATTTGTTGTGAAAGAGTGACATCCACAAACTGGCAAAGTAGGCAGCTCCGAATGCCTATCCTTCACACAAACAGGAAAATAAACAAAACTGTCAAGATCAAATAGAACTCTGGGAAATGGTAGAAAAATTATAGCAACTAATGGATTGCTGATTCAAAAAAGGTGACTTAAAAAGGGTGGAAAAATTTTCTGATATTTTTATTTGTCCTTGCCCCATTCCCTCCCTAGCTTAGTGAGTCTTGAAAACAACTGGTCCCTGGTTCCAGAGAGAGCAAAGCAGACTTTATTTGCAAAGAACTGTGTTTTTATGTTCTAAGCTGTTTGGAGACTAACTGAAGGATGAATACAAGGATTTGTCTTTGTGTCACTTAACTGGAAACTCACCCAAGACAGAAAAGCGATGGGCAATCCCTAAAACATTGTTACACAAAGAAACAACCTATGGGCAAAAGATTGCAGTTGAGGCATATAAGAGATAGAAAGACTGGGAGGAAAAACTGGGAAGAAAGTTTTTCTGGAGAACACAGGCATTTAAAAATACCTGGGTATACTGCAGAATTTAGTAAAAGGAGAAAGACAAAGAATCTGAAGAGAAACCGAAGTATATATATGCTGGAGAATTTAGAAAGCCACATACACAACCATATATAACTCAGAAAAGACCCAAAAAGACTTTCAGCTTTTACTTCTTTTTTAAAAAATAATTTTATTTTGTTTTATTTTATTTTTTTACTAAAATGGAGTAAAAATAGCCTCTTCAACAAATGGTGATATGAGATCTGGACAGCTACATGCAAAAAGATGAAACTCGTTCACCAACTCACGCCATACACAAAAATAAATTCAAGGTGGATAAAAGACTTAAATATAAGTCATGATACCATAAAAGTCCTAGAGGAGAACATAGGCAGAAAAATCTCAGATATTACACACAGCAACATTTTCACCAATATATCTCCTAGAGCAAGGGACATAAAGGAAAGAATAAACAAATGGGATCTCATCAAAATAAAAAGCTTCTGCACAGCTAAAGAAAACAACATTAAAATGAAAAGAGAACCAACAGTATGAGAAAACATATTTGCCAAAGATACCTCAGACAAGCATTTGATCCCCAAAATATATAAAGAACTTTACTTACACAGCTCCACTCCAGGAAGACAAGCAATCCAATTAAAACATGGGCAAAGGACTTGATCAGCTTTTGCTTCTGAAATGATCTCTAGACTCAGTGCAGGCAGAAACTAAAGGCTAAGGCAGGGTTACAAACAGGATGATTAAGTATTGAGGGAGTACCGCCAGCACAGAGCCAACTTACAAAAACTAGGAGAACGTGCGCTCGCTCTTGCTCTCTCCCCTTCCTCCCCCTCTGTTTTTCTTTCTAACCCTCCACCTCTCCCCCTCCATTTCCTCTTCCCCCTTTTCCTCTTTCCATATAACAATATAGACTTCTAAAAAATTTTTTTCAAAAATCACCCAACAAATACCTACAGTTATAACAAACAACAAATACAAACTTTAAGGAACATGAAGCATCTAGTTTCCAGATTTACCACATTATAATATTCAAAATGCCCAGCTGTCAACCAAAAAATATGAAACATGCAAAAATAAGGATGCATGGCCACCCTTTCATATAATAAATAGAAACTTTTCCTGAGGACACACATGTTGGACTTTAACTGGAGATTTTAAATCAACTGTTTTGTATATGCTTGAAGAGCTATGTAAGTAAAACAATGACAAATAGTTAAGGAAGCTAGAACAATATACAAATAAATAGAGCTAAATTAGAGAAATGTAAATTATTTTTAAACTGAAAATCTGAGCTGAAATTACAAAACTGAAATGAAAAACTCACTAGGTAGTTTCGATGGCAGATTGGAGCAGGCAGAGAAAAGGGTCAGCAAACTTAAAGATAGATCCATTGAACTCATCCAGCTCAAGGAGCACAAAGACTAAAGAAAACACACCACAGACTAGGGCACCTGTAAGACACCATCAAGTGTGCCCACATATGCAGCATGGGAATTCCAGAGAGAAAGGAAAGAAACAAAGGGAAACAAAAAATACTGAAAAAAGTGTCCAAGAAACATCCTAAGTTTGATTTTTTTTTAAAAAGATGTGGATCTACATATTCTAGAAGCTCCAGGAATTCAAAAGATAAACAATACTCATTTTTTATGGATTGAGTTGGTCAAAAGGGGTGTTACAACTTGATGTGTCCAGAAGTCTTCTCTTCTTCAATATTTAGTTTCAAGTATGCTCCCTCTGTGGAATTATAAAGATGATGATCATCTTAGAATTAGAAGACTTGAGACTTTGGAGATAGATTTTCATATTTCATACACCTAAATCCTTCTATTGTTAAGACAATTTTAGATGTTCAAAATATGTTTAGTTTAGGAGCTCAAGTAGTTTGACTGAAAGGACACTGATTTCCTCAAACGCAGAGAACTTCTTTGGAGATTCTGGGTCTCCATTTACCTTCAACAAAGGGAAGAAGGTCCCAGACCATCGGCTTTTTATATTACTGTGCAATAAATCTCTATGACAATCAGTGTATAGAAAAGATGAAAGTAAATTTAAACAGAGTGCCCAAATTAAATTTGGTAATTTTCCTACTTCACTGACTACAGTTAAGCTGGAGAGCTGTTAGCCTTCTAATTCACCTTTTAAGAAGAGGATATATAAAGTGTGAAAGGGATTATAACTGTATAACTAGGGTCAAGAGAGATTATGGAAACCATCTAATGTGCAGAATATTTTAAGAATATGTTTAGTTTGGGAAAATGAGATGATTCTTTGTACCATTCAAATATTTCCACAGTTAAATCAAATATACACTTATGGTTTGTTGTTTTAATAATAGGTCTATTTTTACACAGTTCTAACTTATAGGGAAGTAAATTTCAACTCAGTTCTAACAATTAGGACTGTGACATTAAAGGAGGAAAGAAAAGAATTTTCCTTTCCATGAAGAACAAGCACTTATTCATTAACTTATTCACTCACTCATTCATTCATTCATCAAACATGTCTTCATTCAGTGCCTACTACGTGCTAAGCACTATACTAGATGTGATGGTTTCAGTGGTGATAAAGTCAGTGCCAACTATCCTCAGTAAGTGCTAAAATACTCAGGTGTTTTAAATAAGAATTATAGTTACACAGAAAGTCTAGTAAAATTTTCACCAACATGTGCTTCTGTGTGTGTGTGTGTGTGTGTGTGTGTGTGTAAAACTGTACATATATTTTGGAGAGTAGGAGAACAAGCTGTACCTCTTATCAGATTCTTACAAGGCATGAATAACATATGAGGGTTTTCCAAGTTTCCTCCTAATTTTAACATTCTGAGCTTATTATGAAATCATAGCCAATATTCCACTAACCTTCCATTCACCACTTTCTAAAATTAACCTGAGATAGACTAATATTGAAATTTTACTTTAATCCTAAGGACAGAATGCACTCATTTGGATTATGACAAAGTCATTGATGGACATGGAAAATTAACTAGTCACAGCTTGAAAAGGACTGGAAGAGTTGTTTTCTTGTATTTCCATGTATATGAAGTGTTAAAATTAAATCTTCAAGTCATTGCTGAGCAGGGGTTATTGCCCACCTGTATATTTGCATTAAAAACATATATGTTTATATGCATATGGGCACACATGTGCATGTGTATAAATCTATAAGAATGTATTTTATAATATAAAAATTTCAGCCTAAAAATATAAAGGAATAGAAAATTTGCAATTCAAAGAAGGCCACTATGTCTAGAAAATCAAAATTTGTAGGGTTATCTCCCTGGAAAGCAAGGGTAAAAAAAGGAAAGATAATTGCATTGCAATTCAAGTTCCAAAGCACAAAACTCTATCTAGAAAATCACAGTCATCATGTGCATGAATAAAAATTTGCTATTGCTTGGAGACTGTGATTAAAAAAATAAAGTAATATCAGGGAGAATATTGAAGCTGACAGTCCAAATAGAGGAAAAAGTTAACTGATTCTTCTAACCTCTCAGGAGATAGCATCAAGGTTGAAAATGTGTTCTCTCAGTTACTTTTCCAAGAGAAAATAAGAAAGGGAAAGATTCTGGGGGAATATAACTTTAAGGAAGCCATGGAAATAAGCACTGGCCGATGTCTCTTGGGTCTAAAACCAATCAAGTCTGGCTTAATAAGAAACAGGCTTTAGAAAAATGTAATATTCTATCCACATTTTTTTGGCCATGAGACATCTGTGTTTTTGCTATGAACAAATGCTTTTGTTATTTTAATCTAATAAGAGAAGTGGTAGAAAAGTGAGGGTGCCTAGAAAGGAAAGGACACAATCCTGATATATATGTTCTTCTTAGACCATCATCATCCACTTAGCAAAGATTTAAGCAACTAGAGAGAGAAGGGAATATAACCCTGAGGTGTAATTTATAGGAAAACAAAGGGTTTAACATTGTTTCTTAATATTTCTTTCCTGGGATCACACCAACTCTACATCAAACCAAGGCATGGACAAGATGGGATCGCAGCATTTAGCAATCCACATGTCAAGGACTTTACAGCTCAACCAAAAGTCATAAACAAGGAGATGTTAACACGTTGGCATGCCACTGCTATGTTTTCTTCTGGACTAACATAAACAGGACAGGATATGGCTGGTGGTTAAATCAAAATATATTAGGTTAATTCACTGTATAATGCTGGACAAAGTGCCTACATTTTCTGAAACTCTGTTCCTTCTTCTGCAACATGATGATATGTGTGCTTCGATCCTGTGTTTCATAAAGTGTTTTGTCAGATGATATTTATAGTGTATAAAAATAAACCAGGTGTGTGGGGGATTGGAAAATGTAAAAATGAAAATTTCTGTATTCCATTCCAAATTTAGTATATCAGCATCTTTAGGTGAGGATGGGGGTGAAGCCTAACAGACTGCATTTTAACAAATCCCTCAGGTAATTCTTATACACACCAAAGTATGAGAGCCACTGATATAGTTATAACACTTCCCACCCCTTTCATGTATAGTTTTCTAGAATTATGACTCTCATTTTTAATCCTTGTAGAATGGCCAGTTCTTTTCAAAGTGAAGGCAAAGTCCATTTAAACAGAAGTGAATGAATTTCCCCCATCTCCTAAGTTCCATTTTTCACAGACTCTGCTCTTCTTATTGTATTATGTTCTCTTTAATACTGCTATTATCCAATGTCCACCAGAGACAGGATATATTTGCCTGAGGCTGTTGATCATTTTATCAGTGGGTGAGTGTCCAACAGGAACCAGTTGGTCTTGAGAATACGAATAACTGTTTTATAATGAAGTCTTACTGACACAAGGGAAACTTCATCTTGATGGGACATTTATCTGTCTATTAATTCTTGAGTCTGTTTGAATTCTGATAAAATGCAGGCACAAAATTTGTTATATTCTTTGTGTACCTTCTTTTCACAGATAGAAGTTCCATAAAGCCAGAGGTTTATTTTTTTACTGCTTAATCACTTTTGCATCAACAAACATTTGCTGCTGTGTCTGATTGCTAACCCTGGTATTTATTTTACAGTTTACAAAAGTCACTATTAAATTGGGCCCACATGGCTAATGCTATTTTAAATACCTGAGTGAATAAAAAAACTGTGGTACCTTTACACAATGGAATACTATGCAGCAGAAGGAAAGAAGGAGCTCCTACCTTTTGTGACAGCATGGGTGGAACTGGAGATTATGCTAAGTGAAATAAGCCATCACTATAATCATCAGAGAAAGTCAGTCAGTGAAAGAAAAATACCATATGATCTCACTTACAAGAGGAATCTAATGAACAAAGTAAACTAAAGAGCAAAATAGAACCAGAGACATGTGAACGTGGAACAGATTGACAGTGGCCAGAGGGAAGAGGGGAGGGGAGTATTAGTGGAAAGAAGGAGAAAGGATTAGTCAAAGAACATGTGTGAATGACCCATGGACATGGACAACTGTGTGGGAGCCGGGGGTGGGCTGGGTGGATGAGGACAAAGTGGTAAAAATAGGGACAACTATCATAGAATAACAATAAAAAAATAAATAAGATAAAAGTAAAAAATAAAAACTAAAATAAAATATTTTTAGAAAGCAGTTATGTGGGGATCTATTCTATTGAATTTAGCCAAATGTCAGTTACTCCACCACCGCTATACCCCTTAATTATTGCGCTGTATGGTAAGCCTCAATATCCAGTAGAGTGATTTCTTTCAGTTTCCTTTTTTAAACTTGGCCTTATACTCCAGTTCTTTTGCCCTTCTATAGAAATGGAAGAATAATCTTTTAAAATATCTATAATATATTTGTTTGGATTTTGATAGAAACTGTGTTAAACATACATCAGTTAGGAAAAAAGTGACATTTTTACTATGCTGTTTTCTGATCTTTGCGCATGGTATGTATCTCCAATCTCCTTTGAGTTTTATAGTATTTACCATCCAAGTTCCATATATTTCTGGTTAAATTTACACTTAAGTATTTCAGTTTTTGTACAGTTGTGTATAGTATTTTATTTTTTATTTCAGTATTCATGTTTTCATTGGTGGTAGATAGAAATACAGTTGATTTTTGTATGTTGATCTGATATCCTATGGGCTTGATGAACTTACTTTAGTAGTTTAAGAAAAAATTTGTTGGTTGGTACTTTGGGATTTCTTTATTTTATTTTTTATTTTTAGGGAAGGGAAAGAGAAAGAGAGGAGAGAAGCATTGATGTGTGGAAAAAAACATCAATTGGTTGCCTCTCACACACCCCCAGCTGGGTACCTGGCCTACAACACAACCATGTACCCTGATTGGGAATCAAACCAGCAACTTTTCAGTTTGCAGGCCAGCACTCAATCCACTGAGCCATATCAGTTAGGACTTTGGGATTTTTTAATGTCCTATATATAGACAATCATGTCATCTAAATAAGAATAGTCTTATTTCTTTCTTCCCATGTATATGCATTTTATTTCCTTTCCTTACCTTATTATACTCAATGGCTAGAATTTCAGTATTATGGTAAATAACAGCAATGGGAGTGGACATTCTTGCCTTGTTCTTAAGTCTTAGGGGAAAAGCATTTAGACTTTCACCATTAAGCATGATGTTAGCCATAAGTTTTATAAGTTTTCTGTCACCATATATTTGATCCTTTTTACACTTCACCATCTCCTACCTTGGCAACCACCACACTGTTGTCATGCTTTGAAGGCTATGCAAAGTGAAATAAAGGAAAATGCACAGGGAACCAGCAGTGAGGGGAAGGAAACTGGGACTCAAATAATCAGCTTGGACCAGAAGGAAGAAAGAAACATTCAACCAAAACACAATGAAGAAACAAGAATTCAAAAAAAAGGAAGAGAAGCTTAGGAACCTCTGGGACAACTTCAAACATTACAACATCTGAATCATAGGGGTACCAGAAGGAGAAGAAGAGCAAGAAATGGAAAACTTGTTTGAAAAATAATGAAGGAGAACTTCCCCAATCTGGCCAAGAAAATAAGCACCCAGGAAGTCCAGGAAGCTCAGAGAGTCCCAAAAAAGTTGGGCCCAAGGAAGCACACACCAAGGCACATCATAATGACTTTACCCAAGGTTAAAGATAAGGAGAGAATATGAAAAGCATCAATAGAAAAGGAGACAGTTACCTGCAAAGGAGTTCCCATAAGACTACTGGTTGATTTCTCAAAAGAAATCTTAAAGACAAGAAGGGCTTGGAAAGAACTATTCAAAGTCATGAAAGGCAAGGACCTACATCCAAGATTACTCTATCCCACAAAGCTATCATTTGGAATGGAAGGGCAGATACAGTGTTTCCCTGATAAAGTAAAAATAAAGGAGTTCTACATCACCAAGCCCTTATTATATGAAATGTTAAAGGGACTTATCTAAGAAGAAGACCAAAACTATAAACAGTAAAATGACAACAAACTCACAACTATCAACAACAGAATCTAAAAAACAGAAACAAAAACTAAGCAAACACCTAGAAGAGGAAAAGGATCACAGAAATGGAGATCATGTAGAGAGTTATCAGAGGGGAGGGGGAGGAGGAGAATGGGGGAAAAGGTTACAGGGAGGTTAAGAATAGTATAGGAAATGGAGAAGCCAAAGAACTTATATGTACAACCCATGGACATGAACTAGCGGGGTGTATGGGGGTGGAATGCTGGTGGGAGGGGGTATGCATCGTGGAGGGGAACAAAGGGGAGAAAAGAAACAGGACAACTGTAATAGCATAATCAATAAAACACATTTTAAAAATAGAAAAAAGTAAATATATTCCTGAACAGGACAGAAACTGTAAAAAAATAAAATAAAATAAACTGCTATATTTGCTTACTTTGTTTATATTTTTGTATTAATGTAGGTAGGTAAGGATATTTGCATTTCTTTTTCTTTTTTTATTTTTATTGATTTTATTGGGGTTACACTGGCTAACAAAATTGTACAGGTTTCAGGTGCTCGAGTATACAACATATCATCTGTACACAGTATGCTATGTTCACCACCCCAAGTCAAGTCTCCTTCCAGCACCATTTATCCCCTCTATACCCTCCTCCACCTTCTCCCACACCTCTCTCCTGTCAATCATTACACTGTTGTCCATGTCCATCAGTACTTTTTGTTTTTTTATTTCCCAATCCTTCTGCCCCCATCACCAAGCCCCACAAGTCCACCCTGAAAGCAGTATGAGTCTTTCTCTATTTTTCTGCTCAGTTAAATTTGTTCATTAGATCCTCTACCTCATATCAAACTATACAACAATGCCATAGTAATCAAAACAGTGTGGTACCAACATAACAGACATATAGATCAATGGAACAGAATACAGAGCCCAGAAACAAACCCACATTTTATAGTCAATTAATATTTGACAAAGGAGGGAAAAACATACCAGGGGTAAAGATAGTCTGTTCAATAAATGGCATTGGGAACCTTGGACAAATGCATGCAAAAAGTGAAACTGTATCACCTTTTTACTCCTCACACAAGAATAAACTCAAAATAAATTAAAGACTTAAATGTAAGACTTGAAACCATAAAAAACCTAGAAGAAAGCATAGTAAAATCTCAAACATTTCTTGTAGCAATATTTTTCTCATATATCTACTTATACAAGGGAAATAAAAGAAAAAATAAATAAATAGGATACATCAAACTAAAAAGTCTTTGCACAGCAAAGGAAACCATCAGCCAAATGAAAAGACAACTCACTGAATGGGAGAACATATTCACTGCTACATCTGATAACAAGTTAATATCCAAAATCTATAACAAACATAAAACTCAACACCAAAGAAAACAAATAATCCAATTAGAAAATGGGCAAAAAACCTGAATAGACAGTTCTCTGGAGAAGACATACAGATGGCCAATAGACTTATGAAAAGATGCTCAACATCACTAATCATCAGAGAAATGCAAATTAAAACCACAATGAAATATTACCTCACACCTGCCTGAATGCCTATCATCAATAGACCAGTAAACAAGTGTTGGCAAGGATGTGGAACAAAGGAGATCCTTGGTGGGAAAAGGGGCCCTGTTAGTGAGAATGCAGATTGGTGCAGTCACTTTGGAAAGTGGTATGGAGTTAACTCAAAAAATTAAAAAATGGAACTGCCTTTTGCCCCAGCAGTTTCACTTCTGGGAATATTCGAGGAAACCCAAAACACTAATTTGAGGAAAACATGTGCACTTTATGTTCACTGCAGTATTGTTTGCAATGGTCAAGATTCTGAAGCAGCCCAAGTGTCCAACAGTAGATAAATGGATGAAAAAGTGATGGTACATTCACACAATGGAATACTACTTGGCCATAAAAAGAAGGAAATCTTACTCTTTGCTATAGCATCGATGGACCTGGAGAGCATTATGCTTAATGACATAAGCCAGTCACAGTATATTTGTATTTATTTATTTTTACCAAGAAAAGAGATTGTAATATGAGAGCTAAACATATGTATATAGACTTAACCATATTCTCTAGTAGTGAAGAACTCGGACCTCAATTTTTAGGTCTTTAGAGCCTTTAGAGCACTCTTATTCTAGGGTCTAGCCTCCCACTTCCAAGGCTATGTGATAATTGAGCCTAATACTCTGTTTACTTTTTCCCTACCTCATCACTAGAATGGAGATGGGAAGCATGGTTCTTTCTTTGTCAGTCTTAACAATAATATCTACTCCAGCAGATATTTATGAGGATTCTGTGCCATTTATGGAGTAATTAACCTCATTAATGTGGTGCCTGGTATATATTTAATACTCAACAAACAGTTGTTGGTATTATATGTTTGCATACATTCAAAATATATTTCTAAAAACCATGTGACTTCACTCAACCAAAGAAATTCAGCCAGAGGCTGTGTCCTCTTGATCATTTTTGCTTTTAAAATGTGATGTCAAAGAATGAGTCTGGTACCTGCTCGGTTTGAGAAGCTTAGGGGTTCCACTAAATTTCGGAGTTCTGTGACTATGCATTATATGTTCAAGGAAAGAAGTCATGAGTAAATAATGTATAAACCAGGATACTAACTCATTCATTTATCAGAATACCAGACAACAGACTGCTGAGGTTGACCGACATTACTACTCTTTCAAATTGGGGTCTTAAAAAATGTAAAGTCCAAAGTGACTTTGTGACCACGCCTATTAATTACTGGCTCTGAAAAGATTAATCAACTCTTCGTGCCTTATGAAATAGTGACTTTCTCTAAGGGCTACACAATTTCTCTTTCAAATAGAACTTCTCCTTGCTTACTGCTTGATGAACACCAGCAATATATTCTCTCTGGATGCCTATATTCTAGATCCATGGAGAACACCCTTTATGAACTACTCAGACAAAATTCTCATTACTCTCACTAGTCAGTGTGTTAACATGATACTTTTTCAAAAATTTTTCAATACAATTATCTTGTCTTGAATGTATTTCCAAGACTCAAGGTAGAGTTTCAGTTGTCCTTGGCTGAGAATTTTTTAATATTTTTGTATTTGTGGTAAAATATATAAGACAATTTGTCATCTGATAACTGAGGAAGTAGAATATATTTTCATGTGTTTATCTTCTTTAGAGGAATGTCTATTCAGATTTTTTACTCATTAAAAATTAATTACCCATATTTTTAGATTAATTTTAGGTTCACAGCAAAACTAAGGGGAAGTTACATAGATTTCTCACACACACCCTTCCTCTGCTCCATAAGCTACCGTCCCCTCACTGTTAATATCTTGTACCAGAATGGTATATTTGTTGCTACCAATGAAGCTGCACTGACACATCATTGTCACTCAAAGTTCATAACTTTTCTTGTTTTTAAATTAGATTGTCTCTTTATTATTGAGCTATGAGTTCTTTATAACCTCTAGATACAAGTCCTTTAACAAATACATAATTTGCAAATAATGTTTGCCATTCTGTTAGTTGTATATCACTTTCTTGATGCTCTCTGAAGCACAAAAGTTTTAAATTTTGATGAGGTCCAAATCATCTATATTTTTTTCTTGTCTTGCTTATGCTTTTGGTGTAATATCTAAGAATTCTTGCCATGTTCAAGTCATGATGAGTTACTCCTCTGTTTTGTTCTAAGAGTTTTTATAGTTCTCACACTACAGTTAGGTCTTCAATTCATTTTAAATTAATTTTATAGAGTGTTTAACTTAATTCTTTTGTATGCGGCTAATCACCCACAGCCATTTGTTGAAAAGACTATTCTTTCTCCATTGAATGGTCTTAGCATGCTTGCCTAATATGAGCTGACCAGAGATACCTGGTTTTATTTCTAGACTCTCAGTCCATTTCATTCATCTATATGTCTATTTCATTTTCCGGTTGTTCATTGTGAATGTGGACAAAAAACAATTGATTTTTATATATCAATATTATATCCCAAAACCATACTGAACTCTTTTATTAGTTCTCATAGTCTTTAGAAGATTCTCTGGGATTTTTTATGTAAAAGATTATATCACCTATGAATATAGCTTTATATATTGTTTCCAATTTAAATAGTTTTTATTTATTTTTCCTTGTTAATTCCCTGATTAGCCTCTCCAGTACAATGTTGAAGTAAAAACAGTCACCCTGGTCTTGTTGTTCATTATTTTAGGGGAAAATTATATGGTGTTTCAGCATTAAGTATGATATTAGCTGTGGGTTTTTATAGATGTTCTTTATCAAGTTGAGAAAGTTCCCTTCTATATCTAGTCTGTTTAGTGTTTTTATCATTAAAAGGTGTTAAAATAAAGAACAAACTGACAGTAACCAGAGAGGAGGGGAGAGAGAAATAATAAGGGATAATAGGGGAAGGGCCGTCAAGGAACATGTGTAAAGGGACACATGGACAAAGCCAAAGGGGGTAGGTTAGAGGGTGGGAGACAGGCATAGGTTGGGGGGGTTATGATGGGATGGAAATGGAGATAACTGTACTTGAACAACAATTAAAAAAAGGTGTTGAATTGTATTGAATGCTTTATCTTTGTCTATTGAAATAATCATGTTAATTTTATTCTATTGATATATTACATTAATTGTTAGATATTAGTATGATATAGGAAATATAGTCAATATTATTGTAATAACTATGTATGGTACTGAAAATATTGGAAGGAACTCTTTGTAAAATATATAATTATCTAACCACTATGCTGCATATCTGAAAAAAATGCTAAATAATATTGAAAGTAAATTGTAACCAAAAAAAATTTTTAAATTAAATGTTAAACCAACCTTACCTTCCTGGAAGAAAATCTGCTTAAGTATGGTATATAATTCTTTTTATATATGTAGCTGGATTTGGTTTAATGGTGCTTAGTTCAGGAGCTTGACATCTATTTCCATAAGAGAGATGAATTGTTTTCTTTACTTGTAATGACTTTGGTTTTGGTATCAGGGTAATACTAGCATCATAAAATAAGTTGGGAATTGGTCTTTACTACTTTTGGAGGAGTTCATAAGAATTATCATTTCTTTATAGAAATGTCTATTCAGGTCTTTTGCCCACTGTTATTTGTTTTTTTTTTGATATTGAGTTGTATGAGTTCTTCATACAGTTTGTATATTAACATCTAATCAGTTACATGATTTGTAATTTTTTCCATTCCAACTCTAGGAGGTGAGTGCTATTTGAATGCAGATGGGCAGAAGCTAATGTCATCTTGGCTTGCCTTTTCTAGTATGGAATCAATGTTTCATAGGCCAGTGAAAAGGCAATCACAGTCCAAGTAGTCTCAGCAGCTCCCTGCAAGATAGAGCTCTGTTTAATGAATGGTCACTGGGCAGAGGAAGGGAGTCCCTCATCTCTCAACAACACCTACCCAGAACTTAGCCTCAGGAACAGGCCGTGGTGGCAGGATGAGAAATGCTGACACCAAGATCTTCCTACTAGTAGCTCCTCCTACTTAGAGAGAGCACTGTGTTCTTGACTGCTGGGAGAGGGGACAGAAGGTGTGGCTGTGGTTGAAATAGCATAGACTCTTGATTTTTTTACAGAACCTATATAGATTTTCTCAAGTAAATATTTCTTCATTTGTACACCCCAATGACCATTTTCAGAGTCTTTAAATGGTCGGGATTTTTTTTTTAAATAACTTTCACCAGTTTCAGTGGTAATCAGGTCCACGCAACATCTCATATTGTCACGCTGGACGTCAACTGCCCTTTATATTACATTTTACCACCTCCAGTTATTGGTATGGTTTCTGTAGCCCAAATAAAGCAGGTGATTTCATGGAAGCTAGATGACATCTAACTCAGATGTCCATGCATGTTCTTTATAGGGAAATTATCATACATGTATTTGTAAATAAAAATTACAGAAAATTCAGATAGTGATTTTTAAAAGGAACAGCATACATTGTGCTTCCTTGAAAATATTCATTTGCTTCATTTCTAGTCAATTGTACTGATCAGCACTGCTTCCAGTGCCAACAAAAGTTAATAAGTGAGACTAAGTAACACTGCAGGAACACTGTAAAACATGCCCCTTAAAGAGATTGACCTTATATTAAATTAAATGCTTGCTATGATACAAAGAAACTAGAGAGCAATCAAAGAGAAAGTATTAAAACAAGTCAAAATGTGCCAGAGGATAATATTAATTCAGTTTAAAGTCTTTTCATGTAGATTGTACATCATGGCAACACAGACATTATAAAAGATGTAAAGCTATAGACATGTTTTAATGGGAGATCAAATGTAAGAATCATAAAAATTCCACATTGATTTTGGCAAGTGAAATACTCCAGATATTAAGAATTTAGTCCAATGATAAACTGTCTTTTGTATTCATGCTTTCTGTTGAATAATTAATACAGTTTTTAGCTTGAAATAACCTACATAGGCTGCATCTTAAACAAAGCATAAACTATTCCATTACAGTGCCAATGAGTGAAAAATAAGACACCTGGAAGATAAGAAATAAGTTTGCTCCAAGCTATTTCAAGCCAGTTTTCTTTTAAGGAAAAGAAACCACAAATAAATGAGAATATTCTGGAAACCCAGGATCAGGGTTAGAGTTTCTCTGAAACATTGATGTGAAAGAAGAATAAGAATTGTAGGGGTGAGTCAAAAACTTTAGATGACCCTGTGAATATTTGAAGGTCATAAATTTGTCTGAGATTAGAATTTTTGTCTAAAACACATTTAATTTATAGCTAAAATAATGTAACTGAGATCTCTATTTTTCAGTTTTGCTATACTTTACTCACCATTTGTGAAGGACTGGTAAGTAATTTTCCTCAGATGTTTTGCTCAAACTGTTGGCTGTCACTCAACTCCAAAACTGCAAGAATTGACATTTTTATGAAATGATCCCCTGAAACTGCTGAGTTTTAAACTGAGGCTTTACTATGAAGAGATACAAGATTTAGTTTCATAATGAAACTCAAGCAGCTCAGTTTAGTCCAAGTCTCACATGAACATAAAACCCAAAGACTAATGAAAACAATCACTAAACGTGATACATGAAGTCCAAAGTCATAATCCTGCTTTGCTATCGTGGCTATATCAATACCATGCTTTTAATCTTATCGTTGAAATCTAAATATCTGGAATGATGTGTGAAAAATCACAATAGGTCAGAGCCAAATTGTCCATTACCAGAATCAGGTTTTTTTCTTCATCTCCAAACCATAATTAAATTCCAGGTACGAATTTGTGCATTTATCCATTCAGCATCTATTAAGTGTCTACTATGTGTCAGGTACATGATACGTTCTAGGAATACAAAGTTGAATAGGGAGTTTCTTGCTTCCAAAGAGCTAAAAGTGGGAGAAATGATTATACAATGTGATAAGTGTTAGACTTTCAGAATGACATGAGAATAAAAGGGGTAGCTTATCCATTACACAGATCAAAGTAGAACTGAGAAGGAGAAAATGTTTACTGGGGTTGGGGGTGGTGGTTATGAACACAATTTGAGGAAATAAACAGTAGGGAGATAGGCAGAGAGGGGATAAGGGATTCGGGCAGATATTTCAGGCAGATGAAGCAGGAAGAATAGAGACATGGAAGCGTGAAAGAAATACAACTCGATTACAAATAGTTGGGTGCATATTACAGAAGCCTATGGCACGATGGTGGAAGATGCAGCCAGAAAGGTGGGGATAGGATAGTTTGCAGAAGGCTTTATAGACTAAACTCAAGATTTAAATTCTAATTTGATATATTAAAGGGAAAAAATAAATTTGAGTAGAGTGGCAACATGACCATATTGTGTTTTCGAAAGGGCCTATGACAGCAATGTGGCAATGGAGGGGGAGGGAGCGGATGTAGGCAGGGAGCAGTTGGTGTGTTCTGGCAGCAATGTGATTGGGAAGTCATTAATGTAGGAATCAGTATAGTGTCAAGAAGCAGATGAACACAAAAATATTACAAAATAGGTATCAGGGCTTGCCATGTAATTAGGTGAGAAGATAAATACTCTAGGATTCAGAGATAACATTTTTGGTCCCAGAAAGTAGATAAAGGAGAGGCTAAAAGGAAGAACAAATTTACAAAATGAGGATATTCATCAAATCATGAACATTGTGATTTACATAAGAAACTTTAAATAGAAATACTCACTTGGCAAATAGTTGTGTGGTACTAGAGCCCTGCCAAAAGGCTTGCAGGTAGTACCCAAGTGTCACAGCACTACATGGTATGGGAAACTGCACAGCTGTATTTCGAGTGAGGTCTCTACTTAGGGAGCATAGACGTCGAGGAGAAGCAAAGTGAAGTTTAAACAACAATGGGCAAGTGAACAAGGAGGAAACACTGATGTGTCTCGATGCATGAACATCACACACATATACACATACAGAGCATTGAGAAGAAGCAACAAGAGAGTTAGATGGAAGACCAAGAATCAGTGAAACAGAGAAGAAAGTTTTACAAAGGAAGTGGAGGAAATGTTTTATGCATCCGTTCATTCGTTCATTCATTCATTCAGCAGAGCACTCGCAGTGCACCTGGAATGAGCTGGCGCGCTCCAGCGGCAGCGGTACAGAGCCAGCAGCACAGGGGTCCTTGCCCTGGTGCTGCCCGCTGATCACGCGAGGCTCCTAGAGAACTGCTGGTTCAGGGCAAATAAGAGATACTGTGTTTACTTGGCTCCTCTAAACAAAAAAGAACCCCCACAGCCCTGCTTTGGAGAAGAATTTTAAAAGTTGTTTAACACCCACTCGATGCAAAATTCTGAATTCTTAGGTGATGAGTTGAGATGCATCCCTGAGCCCGTTCAAGGTTCATTCATTAGCTCCATGGTGAATGGATAAAGGAATTGTGTTATACATACATTTATAATGAATATTAGTGAGTCAGGAAATCCTACAATTTGCAACATATGGAAAAAACTTGAAGGCATTATGTTAAGTGAAATAATTCAAAGACAAGTATTGAATGACCTCACTTATATGTGGAATCTTAAAAAACAAAACAAAATAAAGAACTTGCCAAACCCATAGAAAATGATTTCAGATGGTGGTTACCATAGGCAGGGAGTGGGAAGAGAGGGAATTGGAGGAATGCAACCAAAAGGTACAAACTTCCAGTTATAAGGTAAATATGTACCAGGGATAATGTACAATATGATACTCTGTATAGGAGAGTTGTTAAAGATAGTAAATCTTAAGCATTCTCATCACAAAGAAAATTTTTTTGCTTTTTCTTTTTTTCTGTCTTCTTAACATTATATCTATATGAAAAGATGGATGTTAGCTGAACCTATTATGGTAATCATTTCACAATGTAGGTAAATGAAACTATCATGCTGTACTCCATAAATTTACACAGTGATGAAAGTCAGTTATTTATTAATAATACTAGAGTAGAAAAGAAACTAATTTAAATTCTTATCCAAGGTTCATTAACCTAGAAACACATCATAAGAAATCATGATTGCACATGACTTTCTGGCACTTTTGCTTAAAATGTAAATACTGTGTTATATATTTTTATAACTTCTAGCTAATGAAAAGAAAAAACAAAAAAGAATTAAAGATCAAAAATGAAAGAGAAAATGTAGATCAGACACTATTTGTTACCTTCATTTTTTATTAAATCATTTTTATTGTTAATCTATTACAGTTGTCCCAATTTTCCCCCTTTGCCCTCCTCTGCCCAACCCACCCCTCCCCTCCCCACTCCCACAGTCAATTCCCACACTGTTGTCCATATCTGTGGGTCATTTGTACATGTTATTTGACTAGTCCCTTCCCCTTCTTTCCACCATTACCCCCTTCCTCCCTTCCCTCTGGTCGTTGTCAATCTCTTCCATGTTTCCATGCCTATGGTTCTATTTTGTTTATTAGTGTATTTTGTTCATTAGATTCCTCTCATAGGTGAGATCATATGGTATTTGTCATTCACTGCCTGGCTTATTTCACTTAGCATAATAATCTCCAATTTCATCCATGCTGTTGCAAGGGGGTTTTGCTTAACTATTTAATTCTCTGAAATTCATTTAACTTTGGTATTAAGATAAATAATTTACAATGCATTTGATTTAAAATTATCTACTTCTTTTTAAAAACATAGGAAGTACCAGATGCTGTAAAGATCAGAACTAATTTCACCATGTTACTCTACTGCAAGGGCCAGCAACGAGGCCAATATGACACATACTTCTTCATACAATTGTTGGACTTTAGCCCTATTTTGTGTGCAATGTTTTATTGGTATAACATTAATGCTGTTTTAAATAACACATTCTTTTTATTTTAATATTTGCCTTCTTCACTCCTTCCCTCTCTCAGCCTTCCAACTTAGGAGCAAAGTTGCTTTTTCCTCCTGAGATATATTTGTCCTACACAGGAAAGTGATTGAGCAGAAAAGGGTCTGCATGACACACTCTGAAACAGTGGCATTTCAGAGCACCTTTCCACTTGTCACTGTCTATACCCTCCAGAGGTATGGTTTAAATTTTTCACTTGAAGTATGAGTCAAGCTATGTTACCAACACATATTTTTCCCTGTCATAACATTTCACTTATTCTGTACTCTGCAGTCAGTTTGTAGGTTGCATCTTTTCCCTAGTCTTATTGAAATGGTATCTTCTTGCTCTTCAAATTAATTTTTTATTAGGGAGACAAAATCAGATTCTGTGCCCAATAAACAGAAGTTTCTGGATCAAGGATGTGTCATCAATACTTAGTGTCACCCCCAGGTAGTGAACAGCAATCAAATGCCATTTAGGAAAACTGAAGATGCCAGCTATTCTGTGTCCCTGCATGTACTTTTGGAGTCATTAATGATCGGGGTCTCAGCCCCATCCCAGGTGTTAGTCAATGTGAAGCAATGATTCAATGGACTGGGACTTTATCATCGCCGTTCCCCTGTTTCAAAGATGTTGGATGAATTCACAGATCTGGCATTAAAAGTCCCATTGAACATTTTTTCCAGTCCAGATTTCACAAAATTGTATTAAAAAATTAAGCAATTCTCTAAAGCTAAAAAATTTAGAGGTATTGATATGCTTTCTTTAGATCAAGCAAAATATTACAGCAAAATGCCAACACAACATACTGGCTTTATTAGCAAAACAATTATTTTCTAATCTTACTGTCACCAAAGTAAATAGTTCCATTAAGATTGATCCCTTTAAGCAGAAAAGGTGCCGGACCTCACCATTTTAAAAACATCTATTTCAAGTCAAAACAAAATTGTTCATCATTTACAAAATATAAATATAACAAAGAAGGGCACAAAAAAGTAAATGAATTTTGATATCAAGTGTAAAATAAACAATAAAACCTGGTATATTTTATAAGTAAATATGGCCAGAGTAATATCAGGGAAAGAAAATGGCATGTAATATACAATAAATAATAAGAGAATCATCTTACTCTTACATTTACATTGCATTTTGTAATAAAAAGATGATTATATCAGAAGTAAACCACCAAGCATAGACCTCAAGAATTTTAACAGCAACAGTGCAATCAATATGCTGTTTAAAGCAGGCGGTGGGAACATGTGAGTCAGCTGTGTTTTTTGTTACAAAGAGCATACATGAGAAATGTGGAATTTGACTCAGACAGCTTTCACTTTTGGTAAATACTATAGGACCCTGGCTAGGAGGTTGTTACTAAAGGTTTCCTAAGGTTTGTGAGGGGTTCTCTCAGCTTAAAATGTTAATCTCCTTGAAAAAAGCACTGTGTCAATTATCGAACACATTTGTCAACATCAATGATGTGTATCTATGTCTAGAGGAGGAAAAGAACTGAGACTGGGAGGGGAGGGAGGAATGTGATATCTCCAACAAATTTCCTTCAGGTTTGAGGCCAAAATAATGTAAGAGGAGATCATCAGCTAAATATGAATAGCAATAATCTTTAAAAATGGAAAAGAAACCAAGGGGACAATAAATGGAATGAAAATGATAATAGCTTGATGTAGAAAAAAGTAGACATTAAAATCAAGAGTAAAAATAATCCAATTGATGTCCCAGGTGCAAGGAAAGTAGAAAAATATTTTAGAGCTCTGAGAAACATTTGAGAGCTAAATTAAACTGGCTAAATTAATCTTTGAGCAATTTTCTTACTGGGGAATACAGTTTCATTTTTTTCACCTTAGTGAATTTATTAATCTCCCCATGGGCAAAAAAAGTCATTTACATTTTTTAAGTACAGAAAGATTTGTGGATTTCCAAAGCAGCTTCATAAGATATGAGTCATCATTACAAGCATGTGCACAATCAGGATTCTAACATCCTTTAAGTTTATACTTGTGGGTGATTTTAGAAATCTTTGATACAGGTTTCAGTACTCATAACACTGCTTTCCCTGGCAAGGTAAACAGAGCAAAAGTGGAAGGTTGCCAAGTAAATTTTACAAAGGTCCTCAATGTATCATTAAATGAAATGTGAATAAGTAATTGATTGTACATATTAAGTTAACTCATTTTATACGGAAACAGAAAGCATAGTAGGTTGTTTTAAATTATCAGCTGATTCCCATTGTTTCTGCTTTACCAAAAACTACCTACCCATTTAATTTCCTGCACACACACTCACACACACCGAGTATTTAAAGTACTTTTCTGTTTTCCCCAGATATAAATAGTGGCACCATTTCCATATTTGCCAAATTAGACTATTGTTGAGCCACCAAAAAAGTGGCAGAAGACAGGTTTAAAATTAGAAATTTTTACTCCATACAATTCCAAAAGTTAGTGGAAGATAATGTTTCCAAATTCCCAAGAGATGTTAGCCTCTAGAATTTTGAAACAAGAAATCAGAAGTCCTGGGAAGTATCTGAAATTCCTTAAATCTTAGGTTAGTCCTAAAATACTTCTAATATTCTTCATTCATTTTCCTTATTAAATGACATCTGTCCAGAAAAGATCTCACCTATAAGAGGAATCTAAAATACAAAATAAACTAATGAGCAATATAGAACCACAAGCACAGAAACAGAGTGACAATGACCTGAGAGGTGAGGGGAGGAGGAGGATGGCAGAAAGAAGGGAAAGAGACTAGTCAAAGGACATGTATGAATGACCTTTGGACATGGACAACCGTATGGGAATTGACTATGGGAGCAGAGGCAGGGATAGGCAGGGGAGGGCAAAGGGAGAAAAATTGAGACAACTATAATAGAATAACAATAAGGAAATGATTTATTTTAAAGTCCAGCCATTGTTAATATAATGAGAACAGTTTGCATGACATCAATATAACCTGGCAGCCAGGGAGAATGGGCTGGAATGCACTTGTACGAACAATGATGACTTCACTGTGCTAGTCAGTGGGGGCAGTAAACACCAATGAGTGAGCATGTGTGCTGAGTGGTGGTTGCATTCAAAATGACTGAGAGAGTAGAGCAATGAATCTTCATCAAATTTTGCATTAAGCTTGAACATTGCTCCACGGAAACTATTCAGATGATTCAGAATGCTTTCAGGGACGATGCAATGAGTACAGCTCAAATAAAGGTGTGGCACAAATGCTTCGAAGGTGGCCAAGAATTTGCGGAAAGCTATCCATGTTCTGGAAGGCCTGCAACAAGTAGAACACCAGAGAATGTTGAACATGTATGGGCTGCAGTCAACTAAGATCAGCCACTGACAGTGTGAGAACTAGAAGCTGATCTGGGCATTACAAAAACTACTATGTCTGAGATTTTGACAGAGGATATTGGCATGAAATGTATCATGGCAAAATTCATTTCATGGCCTCTGCTACCAGAGCAGAAGGAATATCACGCTGCAGTTGCTAATGACTTGATTCAAACTGCTATCAATGAACCAGATTTCCTCCAGAATGTTAAAACTGGAGATGAATCATTGGTGCCTACTTTGAAGAGGACTAAGGCATCATTGTACTATGTACAGTGTTTCTTGTATCTTATGTCTTCTTCAATAAATGTCTCTATTTTTTATAGTATGTGGCTGGATATTTTCTGGACAGACCTCATATATACATGTATATATCTTTAAAGAAGCATTTAATAAATAAAAATGTTAAGTTTAATGGCATGTATAAAAAACTATCAAAATATTTGAGTAATGGAAAACTCCGATGGACATTACTGGGTAGTATCTGAATAACATAACATTCAGTTCCCCTATCAAGGGTATGTGTTAAAATGGCCAATTGAAGGACACATTTTACTTCCAAAATTTGTCATTTTTTGTAATATCACCAATAGGACTGGTATAAAGTATGTGCATAAAGTTATTGATATTTAATTTGCCACAGTGATTCACCATTAGCAGATAGGGCCACAAACACACAGTTAGTTATAGGAGCACAAGTTACAGGCAGGCTATGTGGACGCCACCTCTCTCCTACCCATCCCTGTGCCCTTCCGGAAATGTCAAGTTTAACCTTCTGCTCCAGTAGCAGCATTTTCTGCTCTTGCTTTTGACTTGACAGTGGTGAAGTCCTTTCAAGCATTTCTTTCAATATCTATCTGTAGATTGTTAAGTCTTAATTCTCACATAAAAACTATAATATGGTTCTTCATTTTCCCAGTTTCTTGACTAATTTTCCTCAGTATTCAGAAAACATTTCAATTTCAAAAAAATGCTCAGCAGGAATTTCTACGTGGAACCACTGTTGGAGGTATGTGTATGTGCATGTAAATGTGGACTGAGTATAATACATGTTGTGTTAGTCTCAAATGGGCAAAGAGGGGAAGCTGTTTTCAGACCTAAAGACAGAGAGAGCAGTGCAGCCAGCAACCTGAAGGAGATGTGGCTTTCAGTTGGCAGATGCACACAGTTCCTTTGCAACCTGGAATAGAAGAAGCCAGGAAATACATTCCCCAACCTCGCTCTTCTTTCGTCTTTCACCTGTGAGTGCCTCTCATTGGCTGAACTAACTGGAAGCCAGGTGAGATGGTTAATATTATGTATTAACTTAATTGGGCCACAGGGGGTTCCCAGACACTTGGTCAAACGCTATTCTGGGTGTGTCTGTGAAGGTGTTTTCAGATAAGATTAACCTTTAAATCAGTGGGCTTCACGTAAAGCAGATTGCCCTATACAGTGTGGTGGGCCTCATATAATCAGTTGATGGCAGAACTAGAACGAAAGATTGAATTTTCTGAGCCAGAGACATTTTCTCCAGGAAAAGTCTTTGAACCTGAACTAGAACATTGGTTTTCTCCTGCATTCAGAATCAAAGTAAAACAGTGTTTTTTCCTGGATCTCTAAAACCTTCCAGGCTCCAGACTGGAACTATGTCATTAGCATTCCCAGATCTCTAGTTTCCCAGCTCACATTTAAAATTCTGGACTTGTCAGCCTCCATAATTGCATAAGATAATTCCTTATAATAAATCTCTTTTTATATATGCACCAAAAATAAATAAAATTGCATTTGCTCTACTAATCATAGTGACATACATGACATCTCCATACATTACACCTGTATCCAAAGTTATTTCACAAAACAAATTTTGGATAATCTTTCTCACATAAAAGAGAGTCATTTCTTACTTATTGATTCTGGCAGGATTGTCCAAGCTTTTGGCATCTCTGGGCAACACTGGAAGAAGAGTTTTCTTGGGCCACACATTAAATACACAAACACTAATGAAAACAAACAAAAAAAGCCTCATAATGTTTTAAGTAAATGTATGATTTTGTGTTGGGCCACATTCACAGCCACCCTGGGCTGCATGCGGCCACGGACCACAAGTCAGATACTGCTAGAATAGAGAAAAGATTGAATGAGCAAAAGAAAGCAAGCACAGGAAGTTTTCAGAAATTAATAAAACTACATTGTTGTTTTAAGTTTTGAATTACCAAAGCTTTCAGAAGCATATTGACAAAGCTGGTTGCATTTTTGTTTCTTATATATTTTAGGTAGTAGAACACAGCATTTTGTTTATATTTTCAATGATTTTATCATTTACTATAAAAGTCATCATCTTACTACAATAGCAATGTTACTGCCAATTTTGTAAAATTTTACCAAAGACCCTCAGGTGGATAGGTATATATATATATATATATATATATATATATATATATATATATATATATATGTGTGTGTGTGTGTGTGTGTGTGTGTACATATACATATACATACACACACACACATATATGTAAAACCAGGACTCAACTTATTGAAAATTCACCAACATTGGACATTTTAGAAAAACAAACTCACAAGTTTCTATATTTTCATATAAAGCCTGATTTTCTACTAGATAAGTTAAAGAATCAAGACTGCACAAGACAAAACCCACCTATAGCCAATTTCAGACTGTAAGATACTAATTTGCGATCTCAATGAATGTGCTCATTAGTTCACGTATCATGTGAACTACCATGCCACCAGAAACAGGATTAGAAGTCAAGGCCAGGGAAATGGTGAGGCCAATACGTTCCAAGCAAGGGGCTTGCCATAGACTTCCACTACTTGAGCAATGGTGCAGAGCTACCAAAGTGTCCTTGGCAGCTGTGGAATGCTGTGTGAACTACCTTAGAACAGTTCTTCCTATTGTATTTGTTTTGCATTGAGGTATATAGCCAGGCAGCAATTATAGTGATAATGACATTTTCTTTTCGACTCAATTTATGATGGTTAAATCAGTTTCATCTAACAGTCTTTTCCCATTTTGGTGGTGACATATAATGTACAGTGCAGGAAGATGGAAGCACCAAAAAGGCACAATTTTCATCTGTATTTTCTAAAATATCAGCAGATATTTGAAGATATTCATCTTCAAAACAAGAATTCCTTTGCTGGTGAAAGTATAACCTTTTTCTTCCCTTTTGGTTGTCAATATTTGGGGATAATAATACTTTTCCAGGGTGAAATCAAGAAATGCTCAATAGAATAAAAGAACTCAAATGTAAAACACATGGTCACAAAAACTTACATTGCAGAAGATGAATTAAAAAAAATACTTGGCATATACTCTGGAGACAGCTACAGCAGAGATGGAATTCCCTTTGAAAGTTCCAGATGTGATGACTCTGACCAGACTCTATTACAACAGCTACTTAAATGTATCCAAGACCTATGAGTTTATGCAAACTGATTTCCTCTCAGATGTTAGTCACAGAGTTAGCAAAGTGGGTCAAACTTTGCATAACAGTTGTTTCTAAACACATATTTGGCAAAGTGAATAATGTCTGGCATCAATATACATTTTGTATTCAAGCAAAACTAGAGAAGGAGGAAACTGAAAAGCTAGAGAAAGAGGAAACTGATTCACTCAGAGCACTGCTAGTAGAGGGTCTACCAGAATATTCTACCAAGTTAGTTTTTATGTGGAGGTCTGTTGATGTCTTATGGGACAAGAGAACTACATGAAAAGAGATGATGACTAACATGTTATTATGTGATGAACTGTGTCTCCTCCCCAAAATCTGTATGTTGAAGTCTAATGCTACCCCAGAATGTGTTTTTTTTTAAGACAAGGCCATTAAAGAAGTAATTAAGTTGAAATGAAGTCAGCAGTGTGTGTCCTAATACAATCTAACTAATGTCAAAAAAGAGGAAGTTTAGACACTCAAGGATGTGAACACATAGAGGAAAGGCTATGCGAGGACACAGTGAGAAGGTGGATGAATATCTGCAAGCCAAAGAGAGAGGATCCAGGAGAAACCAACCCTGCAAGCACCTTGATCTTGAACTTCTAGCCTGCAGAACTGTGGGAAAATAAGTCCCTCTTGTTTAAGCCACCAAGTCTGCGGTATTTTGTTATAGAAGCCCTAGCAAGCTAGTATACACGTGCTTGACAGGGTGTGAGAGAACAACCAATGTACGCATCTATCTACTTCACAAGTTTGGCTCAGCAGACAGTTTGGATTCAGATCCAGGACTGCCAAACAAGGAGTATGGCTCCTAGGAAAGGAGCAGTCATTGAATCTATCAATTGACATGTCTGCTTTTCTTAAGATCTTTGCTGGTCTGATTTTAGAAGTTGGAAGGAGATAGTTAAATTTGGTGATGTTTTCAAGCAAATTACTATTAGAACAGAATGATTTGTATTCCCCAAAGGAAAGAATTATATTAGGTCTTCAAAAATTCTGGAAGGGTGAAAGACATTTGAAAATGCAGCTTCAGTGTAGTGATTGCAGGGTGGGGGGAGACGAATGGGAATGGAAAAAATACAATAAAAATAAAACTAAATAAAAATGAAGCTTCAGAAAACTCTAAGAGGTGAAAGGTGTTAGACATTTCGCTTTCTGATGTAGAAGACAGATGTCTGCTAACAGTAGAAAGGCATTAAAAAAGGGAGCATAGTCTGTTATGATTAACATGTCAGTAACATACACATGAAAATAATCATTGTAAGAACACAAAGTAGAATGACCAACTGATTAGAAGAAATTGTCCTTGCTCTACGGCTTATTTCCAGGAAGTAAGTAGCCTCTATTTGAGAAATATAATAATAATAATGATAAATATGATGATAATGATAATAATGGTAATAATGATAAAAATGTTAAATATAATAATGATAATGCTAAATATAATAATAATAAATGGTAAATACATATACATATTTACAAATCATTTTTTAATATTAAGGTTGTGTCTATTTCTGAACTTTATTTGTATTACCAGTTTTAAAATATATTGTGCAAAGGGATCTCACTAATCGAAAGCATTGTAATAGTCAATTTCTTATACTATTCCATCTCCTCAAAAGAATGAGTAACAGGAAGAGATGATTGAAAAATATATTTTCAACATTTTTACTATTTGATATCAACTCCATTCCATTACAGCATAACTCATATTTTTTTTAAAAGTGCCCTAGTCAACCATTCACATGCTTTCCCTTACTATACATTAGATTTTGCATTTATAGATTTTCATATAATGGGAATCATTCAATTTACTTTTGCACTCTTTTGTTTTGCATAGTGTTGTTGAAATCTACATATATGGTTGTACATATCAGTAGTTTTTCCCTTTTTATTACTGAATAACATTCTAGTATGTGAGTATTAACAGTTTGTCCTTGCACCTGCTTATGTACATGAGTTCTTCACCATTTTCTTGCTATAATGAATAAAGCTACTACAAACATTCATGTGCACATTTCCATGTGGGCATATATTTTCAATTCTCTTTAGTAAATGCCAAAAAGTAGAAGAGCTAAATCATATGGTAAGTGTATGGCTAACATTAAAGAAACTGCCAAACAGTTGCCCAAAGAGAGTATATCACTTTACATTTGTACATGAAACATAAAAATTCTGAAAGCCAATACTTTATTGCTACTATTTTTAATTTTAACAATTCTAGTTTGTGGGCAGTAGAACCCCTTTCTGCTTTGGATTTGCATTTTCCTGATGCTTGGTGTTGCTGAGCATCTTTCCATGTGTTTATTGGCCATTTGTAGATCAGCCTTTTTTGAAGCAACTGTTCAAATTTTATGCCCTATTTTATTGGGTTGGTTTTCTTCTTAATACTGAGTTGTATTAGTTACAGCTGTAAGTCTTTGGCAAATATTTGTAGTACAAGTTTTTCTCCCATACTTGTCTTTCTTTTTCATTTTCTTAATAAAATCTTTCAAAGAGCAAAAAATTAAAATTTTTCTGAAATCCAATTTATCATTTTTTTCTTTAATAGTTAATGTTTTTTGTGTCTTAAAAAGTTTTTGCTTATCTAAAGGCTAAGAATATTTTCTTGTATATTTTATTTTAGAATTTTTTATAATTTTAACTGTTACATTAAGCTTATGATTCATTTCAACTTAACTTACACCATACGTTATGAGATAAGAGTCAATGTTCTTTTTTTTCTGGTTTCAATATCATTTGTTGAAAAATATATTCTCTAATCTATCCAGTGTACTGGTATTCTTGGTCATAAATCAATATAACTTATAAAAATGATATGTTTCTGGACTCCCTAGTCTCTACCATTTATTTATAGGTCTATCCCTGTGCCAAGCCACACTGTCATAATTATTGCCTTTTTATAAAAATAAAAGACATAATTAACTACTATATTCCCTCAATAACCTGAAACAGAGTAGTTGGGGGTTACTGAGCCATGTAGGAACAGAGTTGGTAACATTACCTTCAAATTAAAGAGACAATTCTAATCTTCTTCAAATGACAGTAGTTCCCCATTTCTGTGATTTTGCTTTCTGCAGTTGCAGTTGCCCAGGTACTGTGGTCCAAAAAATATTAAAAGGAAAATATCAGAAACAAACAATTCATAACTTTTAAATTTCTCACTGTCCTGAGTAGTATGATTAAATCTTTTGCCATCCGACTCCATCCTCCTGGAACACATATCTCTTTGTCCAGCATGTCCACACTCTATTCCCCACCCATGTGTTAGTCACCTAGCTGTTTCAGTTACCAGATTAACTGTTGCAATATCTCAGTGCTTGTTTTCAAGTCACCCTTATTTCACACAATAATGGCCCTAAAGTGCAATAGTGATGTTGGAAACCTGGATATGCCAGCAAGAAGCTGTGAAGTGCTTCTTTGCTTCCTTAAGTGAAAAGGTGAGTAGAGTACAATATTGAGAGAGAGAGAAAAAAAGCAAGACAAAGAGAGACTATGTTCACATAACTTTTATTATAGTATGCTATTATAATTATTCTATTTGATTATTAGTTATTGCTTTTAATCTCTTATTGTACCTAATTGATAAATTAAATTTTATTATAGATATGAATGCACAGGAAAAGGCAGGATATGCAGGGTTCAGTACTAGCTGCAATTTCAGTCAACCACTGGGAGTCTTGAACTATATCCTCCACAGATAAGGGTTGAGGGGACGAGCATAGTGTACCTGTAAACAGAAAAATAAATATCTAAGATCATTTTATCCAGCTCCAGAACCAAGGCTTGTGGGGACAGTCATACAGAAACTATGCAAACAAAATGACAGCATGGAGTCTAGAGATGACAGCACCTAGAGAAAACCATGTCAGATGGCGGAGTGCCATCCTGACTGAGAAATCCTTCGAATGTGTCTGAGTTGTGCTATGAGGGCAGTGGCTATCAAGAATTCAAAGCGAAGAGGAATTAAATCTGAATTACAAGACTCCCAGAGCAGAAGTGATTTAAATGGAAAGTTAATAAGAGACGTTAATAAAAAGCCAAAAGAATGAAAAAGTAATCTTAAAAAGTCAAATGAATCACAGAGAATGTGATAGAAGTAGAAGATAGGCCAAAAAAAAAAAAAAAAGGTACAACACATGCATTTAATTATCCATGAAAAAGAGATTAATGGAATATAATTAATATATAAAACTTTCTAGAATAAAAGAAGACCTAAATCTACATATTGAAAGTCCCTACTCTTTACCTGAAAAAACTGATGTATTCTGATAAAACTATTATAGACTTAAAATAAAATTAAAAGGAGAGGATAATATCTTAAAGGATTTAGAGAAAAAAAAGATAGTCATTCAGAAAGAGAAGAACATACGTCGACAAGATTTCTCGGCAACCACGTAGAAAGCAAAAACCCCACAAAACTGTGGAGTAGCATTTTAAAGAAATTCTATAAAACAGGTTAGATTCAATGAATTTTTTATCTAGCTAAGCTATTGTTCATTACCAATAAAAGTCAATCTATTGACCGCTCACTGCCTGACAACTGCATATTAAGCAATACAAGAATGGAGCAACATTTTCAGAAACTCAATAAAATAAATTTGGAGCCAAGATTTTTATATTCAACCAAGCTATTCTTCAAATGTCAAGGCTATAAAAAGGTAGCTATAAACTTACAGGATCTCAAAAAATACACTATTTATGAACCTATCCTGAGAAACCCACTGAAGGATGAGCTTCATCCAAGAAAGCACTTAGAAACTTTAGCAAAGGACAAATGGGTTTAATCACTTATACCTCTAAGCCCAAAAAATATTTGTGAGACAGAGGAGAAAAATAATAAATTTTGAATATTCTCACACAAAAAAAGACATTTTAAAATAAAAGGAGAAAAAGGAAGAAAGTAAAATAAGCTCATTAATTGTTATGTAGTTAAGAGGTGGAAGTTTAAAAACAAAATATAAAGTTTAAAACTATTCAACAGAATGAAAAATAAAGAAGCAAGTAGAAATGTAATCACTGTGATAAAATTTCAAACATTTCTAAATACCAAAATAATTTTTAAGAGTAAATAATTATAAAAAGTAAAGACTATAACATTGTATACTGTAAGCATAGAAAAGTAAAATTACACAACACCTAATAGTCATATTAATAGATACAAGTGAATATAATTAATCTGTTTAAATAAATTGCCAAATAGGCTCATAAAGCAAAATTCAAAGCTATATTATGTACAAGAGACATACCTAAAAAAGTATCTTTAAAATGCAGAAATAAGTATCTAAAAATTAAGAGATGAGTAAATATATACATGAAAACTGGAAATAATAATGACAAAATTTGACAGCATAAAATTCAGACCAAAAAGCATGAAACACTACAAAAAGAGTACTTTGTAAGGCTACCAGCCAAATTTATAACAAAGATCTAACAGCTATGCAACATAATAATAAACTTCTCCATAAATCAGGAAAAAAATAAATGAACAAAGAAGGCATGGACAGAAATCTACAAAAAGTAGATTTCTTCAAAATTTGCCAACAAAGAAAATTCAAGGACCAGATGGCTTCACTTGTCAATTCTACCAAACATTTAATGCCAATTCTTCCCAAACTCCAAAAAACATAAAAGGGAACACTTTCCAATTCACTTTACAAAGTTAGAAAGTCATACCATGACTATCACTACCTCTGACTTCTGATGATTAATCTCTTTTCCATCTCTATAATTTTGTAAATTAAAAATATTATACAAATACAGCATGTGACCTGTTGAAATTGAATTCTTATTTCAACTGCATAACACCCCTGAAAAACATCCAAGTCATTGAGCATATCAACAGTTTATTCATTTTTATTATTGAAGATTTATATGGCAATACCACACTTTGCTCAACTATTGGACACTTCTGCTGTTTCCAGGTTAGGACTATTATAAGTGAAGCTGGTATGAACAATTGTTTATAGGCCCACTGTGTGGACTTAAATTTTTATTTCTCTGTAATAAATGCTTGGGAACTTATTTGCTGACTCATATGATAAGCGTATTTTTTTAACAAACTGCCAAAATGTTTTCCACAGTGGGTGTATACTGTTTTACATACCCACCAGCAGGGTATGAGACATTGAGTTTCTCCACATCCTGAGCAGAATTTGGTATTTTTACTGTTTTTACTTTTTGCTGTTCCAATAGATTTTTAATGATTTCTCACTGCGGTCTTCATTTGCATTTTCCTGATGACTAGTAATGAACATCTTTTCATGTGCTTGTTTGGCGTTCATATGCCATC
>PVKU01012034.1:0-38692 GCA_004027475.1 Anoura caudifer
AATGGATCAAGAAACTTTGGTACATTTACACAATGGAATTCTATGCAGCAGAAAGAAAGAAGGAACTCCTACCCTTCGCGACAGCATGGATGGAGCTGGAGAGCATTATGCTAAGTGAGGTAAGCCAGGCAGTGAAGGACAAATATCATATGATCTCACCTTTAACAGGAACCTAATCAACAGAACAAACAAACAAGCAAAATATAACCAAAGACACTGAAATTGAGAAGGGGTTGATAGTCACCAGAGGGGAGAGGGGAGGGAATTTCAGGGGGAAAGGGGAAGAGTTTGGAGCAACAAGTATAAAGGTCACATGGACACAACTAGTGGGGGTGGAAATGGGAGGGGTTGGGGAGGGCTGGTGCGGTGGGCTGGAATGGGAGCAAAAGACAGAAAACTGTACAAGAACAATTAAAATAAATATATATATAATAATAATTACATTATCCAAGATTAAAATGAAGGAGAGAATTCTAGAAGCAGCAAGGGATAAGGGACAGTCACCTACAAAGGAGTTCCCATCAGACTGTCAGCTGATTTCTCAAAAGAGACCTTACAGGCAAGAAAGGGCTGGAAAGAAGTATTCCAAGTCATGAAAGTCAAGGACCTACATCCAAGATTGCTCTATCCAGCAAAGCTGTCATTTAAAATGGAAGGGAAGATAAAGTGCTTGCCAGATAAGGTCAAGTTAAAGGAGTTCATCATCACCAAGCCCTTATCATATGAAATGTTAAAGGGACTTATCTAAGAAAGAGAAGATAAAAAATAGGACAGTAAAAAGACAGCAAACTCACAGGTATTAACAACCACACCTAAAACAAAATCAAACTAAGCAAACATCTAGAATAGGAGCAGAAACACAGATATGGAGATCACATGGAGGGTTAGCAACAGGGACAGGAGGAGGAGAGAGGGGGGAAAGGTACAGAGAATAAGTAGCATAGATGATGGGTAGAAAATAGAGAGGGGGAGGGCAAGAATAGTGTGGGAAATGTAGAAGCTAAAGAACTTATGACACATGGACATCAATTAAAGGGAGAGAATGTGGGGATGTGGGTGGGAGGGGGTGTTCAGGGTGGAGGGGAATGATGGGAGAGAAATGGGAAAACTGTAATAGCATAATCAATATAATATATTTAAAACAAAACGAAACAAAACAAAAAGAAGTGGAAAACAGCAAGGCAGCCCAACAAAAACAAGACTTTAGCATTCATCTTCTCATGAGCAAAGATGTGGCTGCAGCCATGAGACTCTAACCTATTTCCAGAATAAGTAGTTGAACCAGATGTACTCCCAGCTCTACGTCATCTCACCCCAACCTCCTCCCCCAAAAGAAAAATCAATTTCTGATGGACCGTGAAAAGCAGTATAGGAGAACCATTCAAAAGTTTCCTGCCATTGGCCCAGGAAGAGAGACAACCATACAGCTGGGAATCTACTGAGTGGCATTAGGGTGGGGGCCAGAAGACATCTCAAAGAGTTTGTCCGTCACTGGGCTTAACCCTTGATCCTGTCAAATTAGCCCCACCTCCCACATTCCTTGTAGATGTATTATTAAAAGACTTGAGTGGAAGTTAACAGACCATACCACATGCCATCCCTGAGAATATACCAGCTAACAGCCACTTCTGGAAAGATAGGAAGTAGTGTGGAGACAAGCAATGCACTGTAAGAATTGCCTGCTGTCAGTCACCCTTCACACTTCCACAGCCTAGACCAAGCAAGGATCCTGGAGGCCTTAGTGATCCATCAATAAAGCAGAAGCTTGTCCCATGGACAGTAAGAAAAGAAAAAGAAGTGTACAGAGAAGTGAAGTAACATGCCAAGCTTACTCAGCAAGCTGATAACAGGGTATAAGGAATGTGACAAAGGTCTTGTCCTCCACTGAAACAGGATAGAGAGAGACACAGCATGAAAGAATTTCCCCCTAATCTGGTGATCAATTTACTGTTTTTAAACTTTATCAACCTTAATTCTGTGAGTTTCTCTCACCCCCACTGAAAGCATAGCTGAGTCAAGAGGGACTAAGCTGGTATAGCAGACTAGAAGAGTCCACTGTGACCAAAGAAGAGAAAAAGTTGGATTTTGGACAGAGGACAGGGCAGCCAATGAATGAAGAAAGAGGCAATGGGATATGAATGAGACAGTCCAAAATGTAGGTTTCAAGCAACTGGTGCTGATGTTTGGGGGCTGGCAATCAAAGGCAGGAAGGGTAGTTTGGATGCATGGAAAATGTGTCTCTGTTGCTACTAGGCAGTGCTTGCCCTGTGACATACCATAGTTACAGACTCACACCATAAGAGCAGGAGCAGAGGTGAAGTAAAAAAGGAGGGGTTAGTAACTTTGAGAAACCGTCTTGATCCTTGCAACTTCAGTGCCCAGCCAGGATGGCTACATGCCTAAGTAAACATACCGGTGTAATGTGAGGAAGAATGGATCATCCCTTGCAAAACTAATGTCTTTTACACTTGGCCTATTTATATTGGATGGGGCAAAGGCGTTGAAGGAGACAAACCTCTACCCCATCCCTCTACTCCAGGGGTGTTAAACTCATTTTCACCAGGGGCCACATCAATCTCGCATTTGCCTTCAAAGGGCTGAATGTAATTTTAGGACTGTATAAACGTAACTACTCCTTAACAGTTAAGCAAGAGCTTGGTGCAGCCGCTGGGTTGAAATAAGGTGCTAGGCCTGATAAAACAAGGTGGAGGGCTGGAATCGGCCTGTGGGCCTTGTGTTTGCCACCTGTGCTCTACTCCAACACAATCTTTACCCAGGTAAAATAATATCTCAACTTATTTATTAATGATTTAATTGAAGTTTGTCTGAAGTGGGTTCTTTAGGGGAGTACAAGGAATAAAATACTGGCTCCACAGAAGCTGACAGTGATCTAGGTACCAAATAATCAATATAAAAGGGTAGATTGCTGATAACAAGATAACTCAGGTAAACTTGGAGTTCAGTTTCAGAAAGAAATTTAACCATGCGTACACTGTGTGCACACACACTCACTGATATGAGCATGTTTGGCCCAGATACTAGTAGAAACTCCAAACCCACCCAGATCTGTATAACAGAGATATCGAAAGCACTTGTTGTTCCTAACTTATGAATGAATTGCATTCCAAGAATACCATTTGTAAATAAGCAGCTTGGAGCTTTAAATACAGTTTCCTATAGACCGAATATGGTGAATGGTGGTTAGATTCTTTAATTTCATTGGCTATACACTATGGATTAAATAGATCTTTCCAAAACTGTTCTGAACCTAGCTATTACCAAAAACATTGTGTCAATGGAACATATGTCCTGGATATTGTCTCTTCTCCAGGCCTTTCATCCTTCAGTAATAATGATGATTAAGTTTCACTCTAATATACTCCTGATCAGGCCTTTAGTAGCAAGAAAAGGTATTTATTTGCCCAAATCTGGTGACAACTGGTGGATATGAGGACATGGGGAAATGAAGCCATGGGTGCAAGAACTCCAGGAGTGACTCTTGTAGGTATTCCAGGTGCAGAAAGAAGACCTCAGAACCCAGGGATGGCAGCATCAGCAGGAGATTTTATACTCAGTGCCACTGGCAATGTTCAGGGAGATAAATATCTGACAGGAATTGAGGACAGGAACTGCTGTGTCCAAATTCCTACATAGGTGCTCTGTAAGTTGGAGGCTGATTATATGTCACATGTGCTCAACATCTTCAATCTTAGAGACACCTATTTTTTTCAAAGGGAGAACATTAAGTTTAGAGACCTTACTCCTACAAATTCTAAGCCAGCAGTTGGGAAAAAAATAAAATAAATTGAATCTGGTGTTTTAGAGTCTGACTTTGACACTATTCATTAAATGTTACTTCCTTCTATTATACAAATTCCTTCTCTGTACTTTGTATAAATATATTTGCTCCTTGCAGTTAGGACTTATATTCTCTCTCTTATCTTCCTTAGAAAACTTTCCCAAGGCTGGCCTGGGCTAGGAGCAGGTCTGGGGCAATTCTAATTCAATAGTAAGAGGTGAAATGTGTCCCTCTCAAATTTATTATGTGTCTATTCTATATGCCTATGCAGAGTCCTTGTGCAGGTATGTCTTAGCAACAGCACAAATACCTCCACTAAAAGGCTTTGCTTGACACAGGATCTTCATATGGCATGGACTCAGCTGTATTTTTTAAAATAATGATCCTACTCAACTTTGGTTAGACTCTTCTCAGATACTGTATTTAGCCATAGGCTCCATAACTCAAGAGGAACATGGACAGGCTGAAGTATATCCAGAAAGGGAGGATGAAACTGGAGAGGAGGCTAGATCTTGACAGCTGAAAGAGCTATAACACTTTAGTCTAGAAAAGTGAAACAAGGGGACCCAGTTTTTGTCTTTAGACCTCCCAAAGGCTTTCCTAAGACAGAGAAAGCACCCCTGACTGTGTGATCCCAGAAAGTAGAGCTAGGACCCACATATGGTAGGTAGAGGGAGAGTGATTGCAGAATGATTCTTATTAAAGAAAAAGCTTTCCATAGTCAAAACTTTCCAACAGTGAAATGGACTAGCTAATAAGGTAGTGAGCTCCCCCATGACCAGAAGAGAATAAACTCAAGGCTACTACACAGGAGGCTCATAGGTTGGTTAAGACTAAGATGAGCTGACTTTCAAAAGTTCCTCCTCACTCTGAGAATCTGTGATTCTAGGTCTCCTCCAAGAACAGCATTAGATTAACACCCTGAGTTGGGTCTGCTTTGGGTGGGGGTAGATGGGTGGGTGTGTGCACATGTGTATGCACATAGAGGGGTATTGAGAGTAGTCTTTCACTTAATATCTGCTGTTCATTGACTTTTATCAGATGGGTCAGCATCTTTCCCCCTCCTCATCCCCCCAGTTCTGAAGAAGCCTAACTATAAAAACTGTGATGTTCCCTCCAAAAAATCACTCTATAAACACCAATCTCAAATTTCTTAAAAAATTCTGGGAGGGGGTTTGAAAGAGCAAGGGGATAGACCATTTTAAGTTTTTTAAGGGACAACGCTCAAGTGTCTTCCAGCTGGAGTTGAATTATTTTCTTTGTCTGAGGTTTTGATGATGGAAAACCCTCTAACAGGCTTTGCCTTTTTCACTTCAGGGAAAATATGTGTGGATCTCAATAGGGTACCAGGTGTATTATGATAGCCTAGCACGCCCAAAAGTAGTGCGCACCTGAAGTTCAACCAGAGGTTACCAGAAATAACACCTGCCCTTCTTATTCTACCTCCCTCCAACCTTCTTTGTATCTCTCTGGATTAATTCCTACCTTGTATCCCCAAATGCCTTCTACATTCTGGGAATGGATAGCAGTTGAGGATGTGATGCAGTAGACATCTTTGCTGATTCAAGAGGCAGAGAGGAGGAGAAAATTCATGTAAATAACTATGCTAGACTAAGCTCCCAAGAAGTATACCCCATGAAGGTTCCATTGTTAATGCCAAACCCTGGCCTGGGGGTAGGGCCAGCCTAAAACACAGCTAAAAATGGTTCACAGGAACTATCATTTCTCATATAACATGACCTCTGCACCCAACAAGAACTCAAACTTGCAGCCAAATTTACTGCCAACCACAAGAGAAGCTTAATCTGAATTTACCCATGTCCTCTTAAAATCTCAACTGTCTCTTTGTGTGTTTTTTCTAGAAATATGCTCACAGTGAGGATGGGGAGGGGCTAAAAACAACTTAAAGACCATGCCCTGCCATTTTCCCTGGCAAACAGTTTAGTTTGCTCAATTCATTCTCACATCATCTTTGATGCAAATAGACACTTGGGTCTAGAAAGGATGAAATAATATAGAGATATTAGTGCACATTAAGGGTAGAAGGTGAAGCTTCTTTCTCCTCTAGGCTATTCCCTCATTCTACCCAATTTTGTTCCAGGGCAGTAACTAATCCCCACTTCCTTCACTGTGCCAGAAAAAAAAAGTGGACCAGGAAAAGGGCAACTATGTAGAGTAAGCCTGTCTTCTACCTTCTATTATCCCCCTACACATACACCCTATTTTCCACCTCCTTTTCCTGCATCCCCACACTGGTCCCCACCCTTTTTTTCTCCATCCTTAGCCAATCTCAGCACATTTCCAATAACAAAATGAGTATAGGAACCTCATGCTCTGCTACAGCTCAGAGCGCTCTCTCTCTCTCTCTCTCTCTCTCTCTCTCCCCCTCTCTCTCTCTCTCTCTCTCTCTCTCTCACACACACACACACACACACACACACACACACACAGAATAGTATACAATTTGAATCACTGAGGCCTCTAAGAGGCCCCTATTGATGCAGAATCAAGAGTGCCAGAACCTTGGAAAGGTCACCTTTCCCCAAAGAGGATCTTTCCCAGTGCAGGGAGCCAACTTCACAGATGGAAGTATGTACTGTGAAGGGGGACTCCTAGATAGCAAAACAGACAAATCTGATTAGAAGACAATCCCCACTTCATCCAGATGGGCTCCCTGAGTCAATGAGGTAGTATAAGACACAAACTGGGAATATATCCTAAGACTCACGAAACACCAAATCAAAAGAATTTATGCATCCCTATGTTCATAGCAGCGTTATTTACAATAGCCAAGTGCTGGAAACAGCCTAAATGCCCATGAATAGATGAGTAGATCAAAAAACTGTGGTACATTTACACAATGGAATACTATGCAGCAGAAGAAAGTAAGGAATTCCTGCCTTTTGTGACAGTATGGATGGAACTGGACACTTGTCATAAGTGAAATGAGTCAGTTGGCGAAAGACAAATATCATATGATCTCACTTACAAGAGGAATCTAATGAACAAAATAAACTATCAAGCAAAATAGAATCAGAGGCATAGAATCATATAACAGACTGACGGCTATAAGAGGGGAGGGGGGACTGGATGAAAGAAGGTGAAGGGATAATATATATGAAGTACCCATGGACATGGACAATGGTGTAGGGATTGGCTGTGGGAGTGAGGGGATAGGCTAGGAAGAGGGGGAGCAAAAAGGGGAAAATGGGACATCTGTAATAGCATAAACACTAAAATATCAAATAAAAAAAGACAGTAACAAAAGGAATTAATAACACCAAGGTCATGGACCCAGTTCCCTCGTGGGTCATGTTTCAATGGGGAAATTATAAACCATCTCTAACATTTGCTGAGTGGATAAAACAACTATGAGACATTTACACAATGGAATACTACACTGCTATAAAAAAAGAAGAAATTTGCATAGATGGACTTGGAGAACATTATGCTAAGTGAAATAAGCCAGTCAGAGAAAGACAAATACCATATGATTTCACTTATATGTGGAATCTAATGAACAAACTGAACTAATAAGCAAAATTGACATAGATTTATAGATATAGCGCAGGATGACAGCTAAGGGGGGAAGGTTAGGGAATTGAAGGATTGAGCAAAACAGAAAAAGGACTCATGGACATGACGACAGTGTGGTGATTGCAGGGGTTGAGGTGATATAAGATGCTTAAAGAATAATGGAAAAATAAAATTAAAATTAAAATTAAAAAATAAAACAAAAGGAGACACACCAAAAAAAAAAAAAAAAAAACCCTCTAACACCTGAGATAATCAAAAAAGCTTTTTAAAAACATTTCCTCTTTTTTCCACCTGATTGTCAGGAAAAGACTGAATGAGTCTCCATAACTTTGGGCAACTGAATGCTCCTCATTCAGGGAAATCACAAAAGCTAGTAGGAATTGATGATTTCACCAACCTGATCATTTTCTAGTCCAAAGTTTCTTCCTTGACAAATACGAGGTCTGTCCAGAAAAAGTCCAGCCATTGTTAATTTAACAAGAACTGGTTGTGTGACATTGATATAACCTGGCAGCCAAGGAGAGTGGACTGGAATGTGCAGGCGTGAACAGTGACAACTAGTTAGTAGGGGCAGTAGATGCCATTGAGTGAGCATGTGTACTGTGTGGCCATCACATTCAAAATGACTGAGTGAGTAGAGAAAAAAATCTGCATCCAATTTTGCATTAAGCTTGAACATTCCTTTATGGAAACTATTCAGATAATTCAGAAGGCTACAGCTACAGGCAACTGGTGATTGGCAGCTTCATCATGACAACATGCCTGCCCATGCTTCATGTCTCATGCAGAGTGTTTTGGTGAAACATCAAATCACCAGGTGACTCAGCCCCGCTACAGCCCAGATTTGATGCCCTGTGTCTTCTGGCTTTTCCTAAAACTAAAATCACCTTTGAAAGGGAAGAGATTTCAGATGGTCGATGAGATTCAGGAAAATATGATGGGGCAGCTAATGGAGATTGAAAGAACTGTGTGAGGTCCCAAGGTGCCTACTTTCAAGGTGACAGAGGCATCATTGTCCTATGCACAATGTTTCTTGTATCTTGTTCAATAAATACCTGTATTTTTTTCATATTACCTGCCTGTATACCTTCTGGACAGACTTTGTATGAAGTAGATTTTCATACTGTATACACCCTTTCCCCACTAATCGCCTTTTCTCAAATTTGTCCACTCCCAAGATGCCTCCATCTTTTCCACAAGCTATCTCCAAGCATCTATGCCATACCACCCAGACCAAAATCACTTTTGGGTGTTTTTTCCCCATGACACCAAAGGAGGTTCTCCATTTCCAACCATTGTTCTTGTATTTTACCTCCATCTCTGCCTGACCTGAGATCATCACAAGTGATTTGGAATCATCCAAATATTCCTCTCCTATTCCCTGAGACCAGGCTTCATCACAAAGTGTCTGCAATCCAGTCCTCACCTACTGTGGAACCATAGGCTAGCACAGAATGGGTCACTGGTATGGGAGGCTGCCAAGACTGTATACATACCTAAACGATATTGCCCCATGCCCCTTCACAAACTGCAGAACTACCAGAAGAATCAAAAAACTTCTCAAGAAGTAGAAAATATTCTAGACTTGGAGCATACCACTGACTCATCATACGACAGACTTAGGCAAGCCACTCAGTGCATCTGACCTCAGTTTTTCCATCAGTTTCTCCACAACCTTCCCTGACTCTTTCACAGGGTGGCTGTAAGAGGCTAATGAAATAAAGGATGTGGAAACATACTATAAACAGTAACCCTGTGTCCAAATGGATCAAAGCATCCTCCTCCTCAGTCTGCAACCCTTCTGAGGTGAAAAGGGCCAGAGCTAGCATAAAGGATTGGCTACTACATCATCATACTCAGCCTAGGGAGAGCAAGTGAGGTATGCAGAATCCCAGAAGTAGTGAGCAGCAGAACAAGGATTAGAACCCAAGTTTTTGATCTACCAGTGTGATTCTCTTTCTATGCCCTTCTATCCCATCTCCACCAGTGTGTGCAGACTGAGGCTACTTTCCAGAAGAAATCTGTATTGTTCTGAAGCTTAAGGGGAAGCAAAACTAAGATAGAAAAATGAAAAGGGGGATTAATGAAATGTGCCAGAGTGTCTTGGAAAGAAAAAAAAAACCATAGGCAATCACTGCACTTAAAAAAATACTATGGCCCCTTTATATAATGTTGGGGCTAACCAGATTATAATAGCTGGATTTCACTGGATGGGAGAAATGAGTTTACCCTCTGCATCTCCAAATGTGTGTAATAATGAGCCTTCATACAATAGGGGTCAACTGTACATCCAGCAGAAAGGGAATCATTAAAAGCACTCTGCTCTCAACACACAAGTCATTTCCTTAGCAGGTTGGCTAAGGAAACCCTCATCTACCCTCAAATAATCCCCCAGCCAGACCACAAATTACTGGCTGCCCCATACTTAGTAACACCCCCTGCCATGCTAGTGCTGGCACACAAAACAATCCAGCACCACAGCAGCAAGCACTCTCTGGGGTGCTTCTCAGGATGGGTCAGCCCTGGGCAAAGGGCAAAAATAACCTCTCCAAGGTAGGATGTTTAGGTAAACTGTGGAAGTTCTGTGGGTGGTGTAAGTAGAGAAAGAGAGGAACTGCCAGACTGTGGAGGGTTACATAGCCAGTAGTGACCTTGATGGAAAAGGGGGAATGAGTGGAGGAGTTTGATTAAAAGAAATTCCTGAAGGCCAGGATTCCCCTCTCCAATGGAGGTGACAGTTTCTGTTTAAGGAAAAGCATATTACCCCCTTCAGAGAATACTGGAGGGGGAGTGCCTTAGGAAGAGGTGTGACTGTGGCTTACAAAGGCATCTCAGCCTGGTTAGAAATTAGAAATACATGACTAGTATAGGGGAAGGGAGTGTTGGATGAGGATTTGGGCTGGTTATTGGTGTTGGGGGAAGCTAAAGATCTCAGGTTTCCCTGACAGCTCCTCAAAATTTTGCAACAGCATACCTCAGACTGCTTAAGCTGATTAGTACACTGTATGGCAACATCCCAGGGTTGCTAAGAGTGTGGGCTCCAAGGCCTGAAGGATCCCTACACTACAAATTAACCAGCAGCTCCAATGCAATGCAAAAGTAGCACAGATTAAGGGGGCATTCACGCTCTTGCTGAGACATGGCCTACGTTAACAAGCTAAAAAAGAAGTGACATTTGTTTCCTGCTGAGAAGCCACATCTTTCTATCTCCAGCCCAAACCCACACCTACAGCCTTAACTACAATTTCAGAAGGTTGGAAAGGCTTTTCAGATCTGAGCATTTAAGAGAAACAAAAACAAACAAACAAACAAACAAACAAAAAACGATACATGAAGTTCCTTTACTTGGCAATCTGGCTCCTCAAAGGTGAGTTGTTCTTCAAATCTCTCTTCCCAGTAACAGCTCCAGCGCCCCCACCCCCACCCCTAAAGGGAATGGCTCGCTTTGGGGGTTCTGGAGCACTTGGGAGAGTTCCTCTCCCTGGTCCTCAGCTGCAACTTGGCTTCCAGCAGATCACAGCCTCCTAAAACAAACAAACCCTGGCGGCGGCAGCGGCGGCAGCAGCAGCAGCAGCTCCAGCACAGCTGCGCTCCATGGCGCAAAAGTTTCCTCCACACTTCTCAACGTGCAGGAAATCTCGCCGGCGCAGGGACAGGACTTAGGAGTGAGGGAAAGGCCGAACTTAAGCGGTGCGAGAAACGCCCCGCCAGCTGAATGGATGTGCGCGCGTCCGGCCGTGGGAAGTGAGGCTGACGAAAGCCACCAATGCCTCATCTCCGTTCCCACAACAGACCCTCGCCCTGCAACCTGCCCCGACAGGATGGCCCGCCAGTCGACCAAGGGCCACCGCTGCTGAGAAAGCTGCCAAGCCTCCTTGCCTGTCCCTTCAGCCCCTCTCTGTCCCGCAGGGGCACGGGAACTTCTAAGGAGAAACCCCCACCAGCCACCACTTCCTCCAGTCAAACTGAGGGGTGCAGCCGCCCCAAGGTGGGGGAGCAAAAGCTGCCCCAGAGCCTCCTGAGAATGTCTGCGCGCAGGGCTCTAGCCCGAGGCCAGCCGTGCTCTCATTTGTGCTCCCGCCACCCTTAAGGGGTGTCTGTGCCTGGGCTGGTGGGACGAGCCCTCCCTGCTGCTAATGCGCCACAGGGGGCTTTCAACCCTCAGCCCAAGCCAAGTTTCAAAGTTGGTCTGAGGGCCCCATCCCACAACAGCCTGTACACCCATTTGCCCATTCAAAGTTGGGCACCGCTGGGACGGAGCCGCCAGTTCTTACCTTCGACACCGTGAGCGGTTCACAGTGTTCCAGACCCCCCTTAAGGGTGAAGCCCCAGGGCGCCCCCCCTTGCAGCTGCACAGGGACGTACTGGAAAGACCCAGGCCGGTTCTCCATCCTCCACTCGGCTCAGGCGCCGCGGGGCTCCTTTCCCGCAGGGGCTATGTTGCCTCCGCCCCCAGCAGCTCCGCCACCATAGCCTTCCAGCGCTACGCCACCCTGCACCACCCTGCTCCGCCTACTCTCCCGGCTGGAGACGCTCGGCCGCGAGCGAGCGCAAGGAGGAAATGACACGGAGCTGGAGAAAGGGGGAGAAAGGGGGGAAAGGAGAAGGGGGAAAAAAGAAAAGAAAAGAAAGAAGGAGAGGCGGAGGGATAGCGTGTAATGGACAAGAAAACGGAGCAATAAGAAGGGGCAGTTACTGGGACCTCGCCTATAGGATCGCTGGGGAGTGGGAGCAAGGCGAGGCTTCACATCAATTGTTACATTGTTTCTTTCAAGCTGGCCCCCACTTTGGTCCTCCTCCTTACTGCTGGGTTCCCCGCCCCTCCAGCCAGCAGAAGCGAGGGGAGGTGAAAGTCGTTAGTGTGGATGGCCCTCGTGGCCGAGTGGGCTGAAACGCTGGTTTCCCGATTAGCGCGTTGTTTCTCTACCTTTTTCTTTTAAAGGTCCCGAGAACCATGTCCTAGGAGGGTTATAAGGCCGCTAATTTGTGGATCTTGCCTAGAGGGATGGAAATTAAAGCAAGTAGGCCAGCGAACACAGTGGGGCTGTGTGTGTATGCTGCTCTGTGCGTATGCACTAGGTGTGTGGGGTCATTGTGAAACATTGCCCGGGAGCACAGTTTAAATAAAGAAGCACTTTTGAGGATGCCCCCTGCCCAGGCTCAGCTGCACCCGGGCTCAGCTCTGGAGTCTGTGGGTAGCACTGTGTATGTTCCAGTCATCTGCAGTTCCTGGCACGGCCTTGCACTTGCCCCACTGAGATGACCAAGCCAGGAATCAGCAAACTTTATGACTGGCAGTATTGTTTCCACTCCTAAACAAACCCACAGGAAAGAGCATCCATTGATAAGCTGGCCAATTAACAATGTTGTGCCTTTTGAAAGAATCATCTTTTGGGCAGAGCCTACAACATCTCTGCTCATCTGTTTATGCTTGAGGCTGTAGTTTCTGAGCTGGGCTTTTAGAGAACAAACCCCCCTACACACACACACACACACACACACACACACACACACGCGCGCGCGCACACACAAATACCCACAGTATTAGTCTTGAAAAGTGAATTTGTTACTAAATCTTATGTTGATTTCTCATTCTTGACTTGGGCAGGTTACCATCCCTCTCTAGGGCAACCTTTCTTGGACCCACTTGCAGGCAGTGAGTTTTTAAAGGGCTTCACACTAGCAGAGAAAGTTTTGACAATTCAGTTGTGACCCAACAGAATGTTCCCACTTTCTCTTGCCTGTTTAGCCTCTTGCCTTCTTCGTATGCAGCTTCTTCCTCGTTGCCAAGGAGCACACTATGGCACACTTCCTTCCACAGATAGCTTTCTGAGGACAAGGTTTCCATCTTCTTCTTCCATTTCCTTACCTGTCACTGCCTCTTCAACACACTTCAGCCTGCTGTGTGTCCCAGCAGGCCACTGAAAATTCTTTCACAGACCTCTCTCCCTTCCTCCCTCCCTCTCCAAATCCTTTCTTTCCTACCTTCTAGACTGTCTTAATTATATGATGCTGACCTGAGTTTTCTTTAATAAAACAGCAGTTTGAGTGTCTATAGCCCACTTTTTAAAAAGTCCTCAGAGAGTAATCAAATGGGAAAACACCTTGAATCTTTTAGACTTTTAGACCTGCAAAAATCATTTTGATGATGAATATATTTTCATTTCCCCTACTAGAAAACACAAAATTTGAGAAAATGATATTTTAGCTTGTTGATTCTTGATTGTGTGTCAACCTATGACAACATTCATTTGCTCTGTCCCATCTTGAAACTCAGTATTTTTTCTTTTTTTTAAATTTTATTTATTTTTAGAGAGAGGGGAAGGGAGGGAGAAAGAGAGGGAGAGAAACATCAATATGTGGTTGCCTTTCATGCACACCCCCGCACTGGGTACCTGGCCCACAGCCCAGGCATGTTCCCTGACTGGGAATTGAACTGGCTACCCTTTGCTTCACAGACCAGTGCTCAATCCATTGAGCCACACCAGCCAGGGCTCTTTTTATTTTGGAGGTAAGACTCCTTTCTCCATGATTGTCACTTGCTAGAACTCAACATGTTTCAGTCTCAGTGTACTGAAATCTGTAAAGCTCAGTTCACAGGATATGCAGTCATCACTCAAGGTCTACCAGAATTACCTGTCTAGACTAGAGGAAAGAGATTTGGAAACAGGAGACACACATGTGAGCCCTAGCTTTGGCACTAACCAGATGGATGACCTTGGGCAAATCACTAAACTAACTGTTTTCAGTCTCATTTTCTTCATCTGTAAATTCCAGCTATTAAGCCCTGACCTACCTACCTCCCAGGCTTGTTGGAGACTAAAATAAAATAATACATATGAAAACACTTTGATAAGGAAAAAGTAAAAACCCTCACAACCTTATCATGAAAGTAAACACTGAGCTAGCCTTTAGCCAATCTATTTTCATTTCAAGACTAACTCCATGCTGATACCTTGTTGCACTCTTAATTTACCTTTTCATCATTATAGCAGAAGAACATAAATTACTTAGCCTCTGGTGCAAACAGCACATAAGTAGACATTTTGAACATAGAATAGCTAGATAATGTTGCTTGCTTACTGATAAAAATAAATGCTACTAGCAGGGATCTCATTCTTTCTTAGTAGTACAGTTAGTAGGAGCATGATTATGTAGTAGAAAGGGTATGGGGTAGAACTTGAGGTACCTGGAGTATCATCTGGTTCTGCCATTAAATTGCAGTGTGACATTAAGCAGATCATTCCCATTTCTGTAAATTGAAGGAATTGAACTACTTCATTTCTTATATTCCTCTACAGTTTGCAAATTATTGACTACTTCCTGGCAAGTGGTTACACATAGTATATTTGCAAACAAAGGTTTGATGATGGAGATGAACCAAGTGAAAAAGCAATGGAGAAGAGTCCAGGGATGTATTTCTTTGTGTGTGCTTGTGTGTATGTGTGTGTGCAGTCACTCATGCTGTGACCAACAGATAATGAGTTTACCTAAAGTACATGAAATTGCCTTGGGGAAAAGGTAGGAAGTCCACTAGGCAGGTAGAAATAGGAAACTCCACATCAAGAGAGGAATGGTGATTGATAATACACATTGGATTATAGTTGAAGCCATTTGGAGTGGATAATCTCACTCAAGGATGTCAGAATGATGTGAAAATGGGGATTTAGATAGCATCTTGGATTATGCTAATATTTAAAAATCAAGAAGGATCACAAAATGTTTAAAAAAGTATTAGATAGAGAAGGTGGGCAAATGGCCAATCAGCAGAAATAGGAAAGAGAAAATTTAAAATTTGTTTACTTGTACTTCATTAAAAAATAACACCCTCATGAACACTCTTTTTTTCATTAGAACTCTATTGACCAGTTTATCTTTTGGGCAGTAAGAAGACTGAAATATCAGTTCTTTTCTGAATTTTTCTTTAAAAAAACTTTCTTAGGCTTTCCCAGGCAGCTGCTGAAGATGGAGGAGGGGCAGGTCCTGGTGCTCAATGGCCAAGGTCATCTGGGCCTACTGGAGGCAATCCTGGCCAAGCAGGTGCTGCTAGGCCAGAAGGTGGTGGTGGTGGTGCACTTTGAGAGCATCAACATTTCCGGCAATTTTTACAGAAACAAGCTGAAGTACCTGGCTTTCCTCCATAAGCGAATGAACACCACCCCATCGTGGGGCCCTTACCACTTTTGAGGCCCCATGTGCATCTTTGGTGGACTGTGTGACCCATGCTGCCCCACAAGAGCAAGCGAGGCCACGTCATCTGCCTCAAGGGGTTTGTTGGGATCCTGCCGCCCTATGACAAGAAAAAGCAAATGGCGGTCTCTGTGGGCCTCACAATGGTGCATCTGAAGCCTACACAGAAGTTTGCCGACCTGGAGCGCCTGGCCCATGAGGTTGGCTGGCAGTACAAGGCAGTCACAGCCACTCTGGAGGAGAAGAGGAAGGAGAAGGCCAAGACCCATTACCAGAAGTAAAAGCAGCTCATGAGGCTACGGAAACAGAAAAGAAGTGGAGAAGAAAATTGACAAATATACAGAGGTCCTCAAGACTCATGGACTCCTAGTCTGAGCCCAATAAAATTGACTATTAATTCCTCATGCTTGGCCTGGCCTGCCCTTTCTCCATCACCACGCTAGCATGTGGGGGTCTGCCAAGGGCTATTGTTCTGGGGCCACGGGTGCCCTGAGCCTTAAAAGGCTGGGGACACAGAAGCGGCCTTAGTTACTGCTGTTTAAAAAACATATTTTAAAACACATAGGTGACTCTGGATGTACTGTGATCTACTCGTTCACTACAGTTTTGGGAAACCAACACTTGATATAGCTAGTTCCCTTTCAGTAGCTATCAGTGAGCTGGAACGCAAGTTTAACTTTCCACACGGTCAGATACCATACCCTGCAGCCATTAGGATGTGAGTGAATGTGGGGACAGGAAAAACTTGGTATTGGACAAGGTCACTCAGAGATGCACAGCCTGGGGCTGCCAGCCACAGAATCACAGGTATCGCCCTTGCACATTCCTGCACCTTGCAATCACAACTGAATAAATTATTTTTAAAGAAAAAAAACTTTCTTAGATGAATCCTTTGTAAACCTAAATTTGAATATAATATTCCTCGTGACAGTACTTTGAGCTCCTCTGAACTGATGACTCTAGAGATCCTAGTGAAAGCTACGCTATCTCTCTCCTAGAAGGCCTCACATGATCTCCCAATATTATATACAGTTTGGGCTGAGGCTTATAGACCCTAGCTTCAGGATGCTTACTCTAGTGAAAAATACATTTTTTAAAATTTGGTTAAAACACACACACACATAACATAAAATCTATTCTTTTAACATGTTTTTAAGTGTACAGCACAGTATTGTTAACTACATGCACAAATGTGGTTCAGCAGGTCTCTAGAACTTTTCCATCTGAATGGCTGAAACTTTACACCCCTTAAATAGTAATACCCATTTCTACCTCTCCCCAGCCCATGGAAACCACCATTCTACTTTCTGCTTCTGTGAATTTGACTACTTTTGATACCTCATATAAGTGGAATCATGCTGTACTTGCACTTTTTGAGACTAATTTATTTCACTTAGCATAATGTTCTCAAGGTTCATCTATGTTGTATCATATGGCAGTATTTTCTTCCTTTTTAAGGCTGAATGTTATTTCATAATATATATATACTATATTTTCTCTATCCATTTGTTAGTCAATGGACATTTAGGTTGTTTCCACCTCTTGGCTTTTGTGAATAATGATGCAATGAATGCAGGAGTGCAAATATCTCCTCTAGATCCTGATTTAAATTCTTTTGGGTAAATACCTGGATGTAGGATTGATGAAATATATGATAGTTTTATTTTTAATCTTTTTAATAACCTCCATACTGTTTTTTATACTGGTTGCACCATTTTACATTCCCACCAACACTGCACAAAGGTTCCAATTTTTCAACTTCCTTGCCCACACTTGTTAATAGGATTTCTCTTTTTTTTATAATGGCCATTCTAACAGATGTGATATGATATGCATTGCATTTCCCTGATTATTAGTGATGTTAAGCATCTTTCCATAAATCTGTTGGACATTTGTATGAGTTCTTCATAAAAATCCTATTGAAATTCTTTGCCCATTTTTAAATCAAGTTATTTGCTTTTGGGGGATATTAAACCTTTATTGGATATATGATGATGTGCAAATATTTTTCCATGCTCTAAATTGGCCCACCTTTTCATTTTGTTGATTTTTTTCTGTGCAAATGCTTTTTAGTTTAATGTAATCCCATTTATTTATTTTTTGCTTTTGTTCCCTGTGCTTTTGGTGTTGTAACCAAGAAATCATTACTAAAGCCAATGCCACGAAGCTCTCCTCCTAGGTTTTCTTGTAGGTGTTTTACAGTTTCAGGTCCTATATTTACTTCTTTAATCCATTTTGAGTTAATTTTTGTGAGTGGTGTAAGATAGGTGTTCAGTTTCTTTCTTTTGCTGGTAGATATCCAGTTTTCCCAGCACCATTTATTAAAGAGACTATCCTTTCTCCATTGTGTATCTTTGGTGCCCTTGTCAAAGATTAGTTGACAGTATATGCTTGGGTTTCTTATTGGGCTATCTATTCTGTTCCACTGGTCTCTAATATATATCTGTTTCCACGGCAGTATCATACTGTTTTGATTACTATAGCTTTATAAAATAATTTGAAATCAGTAAGTGTAATGCTCTTCTTTTTCAAGATTGCTTTGGCTATTCAGGGATTTTTGTGCTTTCATACCAATTTTAGGATTTTTTAATTCTTATGAAAAATGCCATTGGAATTTTGATAGGAATTGCACTGACTCTGTAGATCACTTTGGGTAGTATGGAAATCACATTTGCTCTTTTAAAGAGCTTACATAGTTACTGAAATGAAATTTTCACAAAAGCTTAATGGTAGTCATTCAATGAGTTTAATTTGCCCTAGATTAAGAAAAAAATTGTTAAATGCTAGGCACTATGCAAGGCACTTTCCATATATTATTGGCAATGATTACAATGACCCTGAAAAGTAGCATCAGTAACTTTTTACAAGTGAGGAAACTGAGCCAGGAAGTGGTAAAACCAGGATTTCAAGGCAGGGAGGCTGGAAAAGCATCCTGTAATGACTTTATTAATCATCTCACTGTCATTTTGTTTGCAAGGGATGGAAGGAATTGGAGTCCTTCATTCTGCTCTTTTTGTGTTTCCATTTGGGAGTACTTCTGTTCAAATAACTCTCTTGGCTTCTTTCCTCACTTCTGGGTCAGTTGGCAATTTTGTGTGATTAAATGGGGAAAGTATTAGAAAGCCTATTATGGCTTTTTGTATATTCCATGTCCTTCAATCCGGCTTTTAACAGTAGTAAGTATATTTTGTCATCTTTGCCTCTCTGCTTCCTGTGTCTTTCAGTTGGTTCTGAACTTGGGAGTGAGTGTTATTACCTGAGAAAGGTGTTATTACCACTACTCCCCAAATATATCTACCCAACCCAATTCTACATATGTGTGTGTCCTCTGTCCCCATATCTGTTATTTATTGTCTCCTGACTGTCTATATGGGCTTCTTTCTGAATGCAGCTCTCATTACCTAGGTGTCTCTATGTGTATACCTTGATATAACAGGAAGTGTGTGTGGATGTTCTGTCCAAGTTCCATGTGGTCCTCAAGGGGGATTGAGCTTGGTATGTGTGGGGGAGTGGGGAATGAAAATTAAGATGAATTCCTTGAACTTGGCTTTGAGGGCCTCATTCTCCTAGTTATTGTAATGATTCTTGCCCTTCTTCCTTAGATGCAAGCTTTACCTCGAAAGACTGCTTTTTTACCCCTTTCCTGGAGCCACAGACCTCCTACTTCCTATCTGTGTGCTAGAAGACATCATTTCAGAAACCCTTTCTGTGCTGGCTTAAACGTTATTTGCACATTGTTTACAGACTAGGGAAGTTCTCATTAGTCATAGGCAAATTATCATATTAGAGAAATCTATCTTATGTTTTATGTATGTTATCCAGAGTTCTATGGCACATAACTCTAAGCTACTCAGTGAATTTTATCAAGTCATCTTCTGAATTTCATCACTCCCATGGGAAGAACAAGATAAGAGCTACAATTAGAGTCATCATTTTAAAGGGTGAAACCAAAGGCTGAATAAATTCATCCCTTTACAAATCCTCCCTTCATACTTCTTTGGAAAATCGAATGTTGGTGGGCCCAGAATATTCCTGAGCCAGTTGACTCATAGGCAAAAGGCAACCCAAAGCATGTTTTTTAATAAAAACACATTTTGTTACAAATAATATCAAAAGGTGTTCATTTTTAATCTCATCAGTTTGATCTATAGAATTATTGTACTTGGATTTCTAGGGCCCTTGTTTCTTTCCTTCCCCATTTATCCCCATCCTCCCCAATAATTGTCCTGGCTCTTCTGGATGTTTCACAAAGGAAAGATCTGGGGCAGTGATAATTATTAGTGCAGAGGGGGAAAAGTGCAATATTTCAGGTATTATTCATGCATAGATTACATGAAAATAATAGCAAGTTCCTCCCACACACACCTAAGGGTATGTGTGGTGGGGTTGGGGTGGAGCAAAGGGAAACTTTAAGTAGACTATAATACTTAAAGAGTCTGCCCTTGCTGGTATAGCTCAGTGGATTGAGCACAGGCTGAGAACCAAAGGGTCACCAATTTGATCCCTACTCAGAGCACATGCCTGGATTATGGGCCAGGTCCTTAGTAGGGGGGTCACGTGAGAGGCAACCACACATTGATGTTTCTCTCCCTCTCTTTCTCTTTCCCCTCCACTCTCTCTAAACATAAATAAATAAGATCTTTGAAACAAAATCCTAAAGAGTCTGATTCCTGGGGAATTTTGCCTAGGACTGGGGAAAGACATGATTGAGAACTGTTTCTTTTGAGTTAAAACTAGTACATTATTGTACAAAATATTATAGCTGGGCACTATTTTTGTTAAATAAATTCTTTGTAAGTACATACCACTAGAGAAAATTAAACTTTCAGTTTCTCCTTGGACAATTTTGTTAAGGATCCTTCCATTGCCAAGGTATCCCATTTGGGCCATTCTATGCTTTTATTCACTCAGACAAATACTAATTGTCTCATTGAATCTCAGGATCATGACTTGGTATTGTGTTCGAGACTATAGATTTAGAGACTCTTCATCCTTCTTGAGCTGATAAATATAAACAGCTTGTGTGTGAGAGAGAGAGAGACTTCCATCTGTGGTTGCTAGTGTTCTCTGGGAAGACCTGTTGCAGCAGGAGTTGGTTTGTTTGTATTCTAAGCTCACACTAATGTCAGCCCAATTGGAAACCCTCAATTTGTTCATAGGGCAATCAGTCATCTGGTACAGGTTCAGCTGGGTCATAATGAATGTTTGCCATTGCTCTAGAGGAATTTCAGACAGGATTTGACTTCTTCATATCAAGAATGTTAAAAAAATCAGATGAACTACTCAGAGCCAATATGTGGGCTTGAAGATGACCTCTTCTTGGTACCCAGCTTGGACAGGGGCCACCCCTTGATTTGAGATGTGTGTTAGCCAATCTTCTCTGCTTTTAAAATGCTGTTTTCTGAGAGTTATTCATTACTCCTTGGTCATTAATAAAATACACTTTTGGTGAATATTAAGCTCTTACCTCAACTCCTCTAGCTATGGAAAGAAAAAAATCACACATGTGCGCGCGTGCGCACACACACACACACAAAACCCAACCTTTTCCTTTTAAAAAGTTTTCAACATTTTGCAGAGAAAGTACACAGATTTGATGGGCATTTGAGTATAACAAAGCCCCCAGTACAGTTTTGATGCAGCTCTGAAGCACACAGCAAACAGTCAAAATATAGATAGGTATATATGTATCCTTCTATTCTTTCTTTGATAGTTTATTTTTACTCTGGACTAAATCGAAATGAGCCCTGTCCATGAAACATTGCTTAAAGAGGAAATCATTTTTCTTTGGCTTGAATGTAGAATGACCTAGCCCAAAGTGTAGAGAATAACCAACTGTCTTTGTCTAGGAGTGTCAGATGGGGTTCTGAAAAGGATTAATTACTCCAATTATTTTCTTTGATGGAGGTGGTCTCATGTGTCTAGATGTGTACACATACACCCCTCTATCCATATAGATACATGAACAAAGCCACAGATATGTACTCATGTGCTAATCTGAGGATGCCTGGCTCATTTATTTCAGAGTTTGGTAGGTAAAATTGCTAAAGAAAGAGGTTCCTGAATTCTAAAACTATTTTCAGGAACCAGACAATTACCTGATATTCTAGTATATAGGGGAGTGACATCAGAGGAATGGTGGTGTTAGAGATCCCCTTGCACACTCTCCTTACAGTTTCAACAGTTTGAACAGCTATAACTCAATAAAGGATTCCCTGCTTAATACACAAATATAGCTGACAGGTCTGCACACTGAATTATCTAAAAGTGGGCAAGCAGAGCAAAAGGGGGAGACAAAAAGGGAGAGTGGCTGATATAAGCCAGGGGTGCTAATATATAAGGTGCTTACAGTGTTTTTTCTTTCACTGGTTTCTTTAAACTTCAGACACATGGATAGCATACTTATTTCTTCTCCTTTTCTCTCCGCATTACTAACATCCACTCAGTCACCAAGCTCTGTCATTTCTATTCCTAAAATAGCTTTCAAATCCATCCACTTATCTGCATGCCTGCTAACACTTCATCATCATCTCACACCTAGACCACTGGAACAGCTTCCTAAGTGGGCTACTTGATGCTTGCCATTCTACTCAGATGCCTTTAATCCATTGTTCACTCTGCAGCATTTTGCAGCCAGTGAGCTCTTTCTAAACCAAAACTGTGTCACTCCTTTGTTCATTTTTCTCAATGCTTCCCCATTTTTTCCTGAATAAATTCTAAGTCCCTTGACTAAGATCCTTATTATGTGGCTCCTGCTTACATAACCAGTATTTTATCCCTGTGCCACTTCCAACCCTGTCTTAACCTCCCCACCCCAAACACTTAAGTCTCCAGAAGTACCAAATTATAGGCAGTTATCCCAAGCACAACCTGTTCTCTTGTATCTCTAGGCCATTTTATGAACATTTCATCCTATCTGGAATGCCTTCCACTTCACCCTTGTCCATCTAGAAAATCCTTATACATTTTTCAAGTCAGTTCAAAGGTCACACTTGTAGAAGAAATGTTCCTTGATACCTTGGTTTCATTGCCACCTTTATATCACTTCATTGTTGCCCTGATCGTATTTTATTGTAATTGTCTCTTCCTCTGAGCTAGTTTTCCTTATGGAAGATAAGGATTCCCTCACCTAGAGCAGCCAGCAAGTAAGACACCACAAAGAGCCTCTTAGTGATTCAGAACCCAAAAAGGATCTTGGGATTGACCTAACCTCAAGCCTAGAAAGCTTTCTACTTTGACATTGTTTATTGGTATATGTTACTGGAGAACCAATAACAAAAGGAGAACAATGTAAAAGTTTGGATGAGCTATAGAAAAGGAATGTAAGGAATACAAATTGCCATGGCATTCCAGATGTTGTACATACTGGCCCCTGCCCTGCCCTCCAGCTTTGTCTCTCCCTCCTCTGAATCTTACTCTACCCTCTGGTCACATCAAAATATAGTATCCCCACCCACCTTATTTTGTGGTGTATTCTACCTTCATACTTTTACTCACGCTGTGTCTCTACCTAGAATACATTTTCCTTTGCTTTAGGTAACTTCTACCAATACTTGAACATTTAGTTCAGGCCTCACTTCTTCCAGAAAGCCTTCCTTAATTAACCAACATACCAGTGAATGTGGAGAGAGAGAGAGAGAGAGAGAGAGAGAGAGAGAGAGAGAGAGAGAGAGAGAGACTGACTAGATGTATGCCTGTATAAATCAGGACTCTTGCTAGCAAGTGATAAAAATACAACACAAATAGGCTTAAGCCAAAGAAATCAGTAACTGATACTAATAGAAAATCACAGGGTAAATTTTAGGCATAGCTCAATCTAGGTGTTCAAATGATATCATCAACAATCTGTTTCCATTTGTTGTCTCTGATCTCCTCCTTGTTGACTCATTTCTCAACAAGGCTCTCCCTGCAGGATGGCCAAGATATCCACCAAGAGATACAGATTTGCATCTTATCACTTAGCAACCCCAGTAGAAACACAGACCTACTTTTTTAATAGTCCCAGCAAAAGTTCCAGAATCGAGCCTATCCCTGAACTAATGAGAATGGCCAGAGAAACAGTTCTCTGATTATCCAGTTGTATTAGTCAGTGGTCTCCAGAAAAAAATAGAACCAATTGTTTGTTGTTTGTTTGTTTGTTTGTTTATTAATTATAGGGACCACATGATTATAGAGGCTGAGAAGTCCTGTGATCTGCTACCTGCAAGCTAAAATCCCAGGAAAGCTGGTGGCATAATTCAGTCTGAGTCCAAAGATTAGAGAACCAGGAGTGCCAATATCTAAAAAAAAAAAAAAAAACAAGAGTAAATGGATATCCCAGCTGAAGCAAACAATAAATTTGCCCTTCCTCCGCCTTTTTGCTCTATTCAGGCCCTCAACAAATTGGATGATGCCCACCAGCATTGATGACTGTAATCTTTATTCAGTCTACTGATTTAAATACTAATTTATTCCAGATATACTCTCACAGACACACCCAGAAATAATGTTTTACCAGCTACCTGGGCATCCCTTAGCCCAGGCAAGTTGACATACAAAATTAGTCATCACACTAGAGTTAGGTAATGTACCCATCTAGGTGGAATGAGATCTGTTACCAGAAGAAGCCATGTTGGGAAGCAAAAGCACTCTATGTTGATACAGTTTTCCTCTTTTTTTATCCCATGTTCTTCCCCTTTCCATGCCTCTGATCAGACCATATCATTTGTATTTGTATATATGTCTATCTGTCTCTCCCCACAACACAGTGAGTTTCTATGTCTATTTATTGCTTTATACCTGGAGATATAGGGGCTTGACTTTTAATGGGTATTTTTAATCAATAAAGGATGAATGAATGCTCTTGCTGTGCAGTTTGAACAGATGATTAAGTTACATGGAGCTGTATTGAAGGCTATTTCGGGCAAATAGTTTAATTTAATAATTAAACAAATTAAATAACATGTCTCTAATTTATTTGATTAAATGCATGTTTCTTACTGGGTTGCATGGTATAGAGGCATAAATAGTGAATGGCTCATTGAACATTTGAAAGTATGTAATAAATGTCTTCTATGTGACAGGCACTATGCTAGACACAAAGATTAACCTGTAACTTTACCATTAATGAGAATCAGTAATGTATAGTGTGTAGTGATTGTATCTGTGGGCTCCAGGGCCCTGGATTAAAATTCTAGCACTTGCATTTGCCAATTAAGTAACCTTTGGTCAGTTACTTAACCACTGTGCCTAGTTTCTTCTTCTGTCAAATGGGACTAGTACCTACCATGGAGGGTTGTTGTGAAGATTAAATGCAGAAACTAATGTGAGGAATTGACAATAGTATCTACAACATTTTAAATGCTTAATATGTGTTAATTCTTACTAAATATTAACAGAAGCTCCTTTCTACCTAAATATCACTTTAACCATCATACTTTACCTGAAACAAGGTACTGGGTTAGGGATTTAAAATTCAGCCTAAATGCAACTTCTGAGCTTCAAGAGAAGAAAATAGAACAGAATAGAAACTTTTCTCAGCCCTGGCAGAATTGTAGTTGTACATAAAACTCAGGATCTTGGCTCTTTTAGTGTAAAATTACCATTCCCCAGTGAGCCACTAGGACAAGCCTCATACATGCAGAGAAGGAAGAAGTGGTCTTTCCTTTTGGGAAGAGGTGGTGTTTCATAAGAGGTAGGAGATGACTCTTAAATCCCTACATTGCCACTGCATGTGGCTCACTAGGAGAAGCAGAGTATAAGCAAATAGTTTGGGTGGCTAAACAGAGTTTCCTGACAACATATACTAGTTCTAAGTGAGCTCTTTGATTTAATGAAGAGAGGATGACATTTGAAGGCCAGCAAATCTGGGACAGACTGTGGCATCTTGGGTAATAATAATCACTGCTCAGATCTTTTGAGCATTTACTCTGTGCTAGTCACTGTTCAAAGCCCTTTGCATATACAGGGTGGGGAAAAAGTAGGTTTACAATTGTTGATATGGAAAAGAATATAATAATTAATAAATGAAAATATAAGAATAAAATCTATTTTGCATACTCACAACTGTAAACCTACTTTTGCCCCACTCCATGTTCTCTCCTTCAATGCTTGCAAAAATCTCTGTATGGTAGGTTCTTCTATTATTATCTTCTTTTATAAGTAGAAGAAACTGAAAGGCAGAGAAGTGAAATAACTTGCCTATGATCACAGAACTACTAAGTAGGAAAGCCAGGGTTCCAACCCAGGCATTCTAGCTCTAGAACTCACACTATTTACAACCTCTTCATACCTCTCTGATGCTCAGATTTCTCATTTGTAAAATCACTTTAATTATGCCCACCTCCTAGGGTTGCTGTGATGATTAGAGCTAAGCTAGATGAAGCAATTTGCACAATGTTGGACACATAGAAGGAGCTTGCTGTATAAGAGTTGTCATTATTGTCTATTCGTTGTTCCTAGGAGAAGCAGGTCTAATTTTTTTTGCCAGTGCTACTTCTTGATTCTAAATAGTTTGACTACAAATTAGTGTCTGCCCGAGGGAGATACTATTGGGTTTCTTTACAGAATGGAGAAAACTGATGCTAATGATTTTTCTTACTTTGATCTCAAACTGCAGTTTTTCCTTCTGTGTCCTGGTTACATTCACCACTTACCAGGTCCCCCAACACTGCCTGATGTCCCTCCCTACTCTTCAGCTAACCTTTCCAACTGGACTCCTGCAAGGCTGGCCATATTTACTTCCACCTGTCATCCCACTATGGAAAAATCAATCTGAAAAAGACTGAAAGAGCTGCCTGCTGGGAGACACTTGTAGCACAAATGCACCTAAAAGGGATTTAAAATTGTGGCTAGTTATTTTATTCCTCATTTGTAGTTTTTATTTTCATAAAACCTTCAGACTATTTTGAATATATACCTAATAATAGAAACAATAAAGGTTAAGACTAGGGCCAAGATGGAGGCATAGCTGGACATGCTGTGCCTCCTCTCACAACCAAGATTAGGGACAACAAAAATATAGAACCAAAAATAAAGAAAAACCAACCAGGACAGAGAGAAAATTGAATTGTGCGGGAGTCCGACAAAAACAATTCACCCAGACCGGTAAGAGGGGCAGAGTCCATGGCACGTGGAGTCGGATCACGGTGGGATAAGCCAGTGGTGGTCTTGGGCGTGCAGTCACTCCAGGTGCACAGGCGGCAGCATTGTGGAACGCGGGGAGGTCAGGCGGGGCGTACAAGGCAGTGGACCATGGACACACATTTGCGCACAGATAAACCAGGCCAAAACGGGCAGCAAGACAGACTGCGTGATGCAGGGCCCCAGCACCAGGAAGTGAAGCCTAAAAGCACCCATTGAAAATACTTGTAGGGGCTGAGGTGCCTGGAGGGAGTCCCAGCCTCACAGGAGAGTTTGTTGGGGAGACCCACAGGGTCCTGGAGTGTGCGCAGGCCCACCCACCTGGGAATTGGTACCAGGGGAGTCCAGTTTGCTTTGGGGAAGCAGCAGAAGTGACTGAAATCTGGCAGAGAGTGGAGCAAGCGCCATTGTTCCCTCTTGGACCCCTCCCCCACATCCAGCATCACAACCCAGTGACTGGGCTGCCCCACCCTGGTGAACACCTAAGGCTCCTCCCCTCACTATGTAACAGCCACGACCAGACAAAAATAAAAAAACAAAACCAAGGATGGCTCAAAAGGGAGAACAGATGGGGCCCCAGAGCTAATTCATCTCAGCGACCAGGAGGTGGTCAACCTATCAGATGCAGAGCTCATAGCACTGGTAGCCAACCTATCAGAAGCACAGATCAACGCTCTGGTGATTAGGAAGCTCACAGAATTGGTTGACTTTGGTTGCAAATTAGAGGAACAAATGGAGGCTACAATAAGTGAAATGAAGAAAAACGTGCAGGGAACCAATAGTGATGGGAGGAAACTGGGACACAAATCAATGGAGTGGACCAGAAGGAAGAAAGAAACAACCAAACAGAAAAGAAGGAAGAAACAAGAATTCAAAAAAATGAGGAGAGGCTTAGGAACCTCCAGGACATCTTTAAACGTCCCAACATCCGAATTATAGGGGTACCAGAAGGGGAAGAGGAAAAGCAACAAGTGGAAAATTTATTTGAACAAATCATAAAGGAGAACTTCCCCAATCTGGCAAAGGAAATATAGACTTCCAGGAAGTCCAGGAAGCTCAGAGAGTCCCAAAGAAGTTGGACCCAAGGAGGAACAAAACCAACTCACATCATAATTACATTAGCCAAGATTAAAATGAAGGAGAGAATTCTAGAAGCAGCAAGGGGTAAAGTCAGAGTCACCTACAAAGGAGTTCCCATCAGACTGTCAGCTGATTTCTCAAAAGAGACCTTCCAGGCAAGAAGGGGCTGAAAAGAAGTATTCCAAGTCATGAAAGTCAAGCACCTACATCCAAGATTGCTCTATCTAGTAAAGCTGTCATTTAGAATGGAAGGGAAGATAAAGCCCTTCTCAGATAAGGTCAAGTTAAAGGACTTCATCATCACCAAGCCCTTATTATATGAAATGTTAAAAGGACTTATGTAAGAAAAAGAAGATAAAAAATAGGACAGTAAAAAGACAGCAAAGTCACAGATATTAACAACCATACCTAAAACAAAAACAAACTAAGCAAACACCTAGACCAGGATCAGGAACACAGAAATGGAGATCACATGGAGGTTTTGCAACAGGGGAGTGGGAGGAGGAGAGAGGGAGAAAGGGTACAGAGAATAAGTAGCAGAGATGGTGGGTAGAAAATAGACAGGGGGAGGGCAAGAATAGTGTGGGAAATGTGGAAGCTAAAGAACTTATGAAACATGGATATGAACTAAAGGGGGGAATGTGGGTGGGAGGGGATGTGAAGGGCTGAGTGGAATAATGGGGGAGAAATGGGACAACTGTAATAGCATAATCAATAAAATATAACTTAAAAAGGTTGAGACTAAACTAAAAACATGAAAAGAAAGATAGCAACTCAAAAATCCATCAGTCAGTGATGAGCTTGCACTGTTACAACTGCAATGCAAATAGGCCTGATCCTTTGGGAAAGCAATTTGCTAACCTGCATCAAGAACCATAATTATGTTTCTGCCCTTTGATATGGCAATCCCTATTTGGGGATTCTATTCTAAGGACAGACTTCAGCAGAAGGAAAATAAGAGTGTATAGGCACAAAGATTGTCAGTACAGTATTACTTTTACTAATGGAAATAATTTTAATGTTGAACAACTTGTTGTATATTAGAGTCCTTTAGCAAATGAAATAGGAATGATAGAAGGTTCATTTTATAATGTTAAATATATAAAACAAAATACAAAATAGTTAAAACCGGGTAAAATTGTCTTTATATAGACACAACTTAGAAAGGACTACAGAAAATGAAAATTAAATCATTAGGATAAAGGTTGGAATTACAGTCTCTTCCTCTGCACTTGAGTGTTTTTGATTAATAACTTTAGAAGTTTTAATGAGTGTTTGGGTAGGGGGTGAGGTGTGGGAAGGAGTTGGAGAAGGAATTTCAAATACCAGTTTTGTTAACTGTATTTTTCTAATCATCAGGTTGCAACAACGATTTTCAACTAGTGTGCCACAGCACACTAATGTGCTGCAAGAATTTTTAAAACATGCAATATCTGACTGTTTAGTCAAGGGTACTGACCTCTTTTTCCTTAGATTGTCAAATAAAAAATGATAACAGCCAACACAACAATAGTTGTCCTGTGTAAATAAATCAAAAATATACCTATTTTTTGTCAGATAGGCAAAAATATATTTTCTGGTGAGCTGCAGAACTTTAGTAGTTTATGTGTGCCATGAGATAAAAAAGGTTGAAAGTCACTGTCTTACAAGTAAAGCCAAGTAAGTAATTGACTTAATTTTGTCTTTCAGTACAAAGATAGACAGTAGCCCCATTTGTTCATCCTATGAAATACACATTCTCTATCAGTCTCCCTCCTATTCCCCAGCCCTTCCTTTTTCTCATCCCATAGTGGCATGCTGCATGGTACAGGAGCAAACACACTTGTAGTTGCATCCTCAATATTTTACTATTAGCTGTGTGACCTTAAACATGTTACTTTAACTTGCCTAAGGCTTAGCTTGTTCATTTGCTGCTACCCTTTGAATAATGGAGCTTACATTTTGGGGTGGTATGAGAATAAAATAAGTTAATGTATGCAAAGTGCTTAACACAGTGCCTGATATGTGAATGTTCAATAAATGTTAGTTACTGGCTACAAAACTTGGATAATACTAGCACAACTTCAGAAGGTAGGTTTCTAGGGATGAAATGGGAGAATAAATGCCAAGTCTCCAGTTTAATACATGTTAAATGTATGGTAGCTATCATCCTGAAAATTGTTGCACCAGACAGTTTCCTCTAGTAACAAAATTATCAGATGATAGAAGGAGCAATCAAGTGGGCTGGTATCTGGAGAGACATACCTATTAAAAACTCCTAAGCAAGCATTACAAAATCATGGTGATCTAAAAGTCAAGGGACGCCTGAGATGTTGACTCAGCAGGGAAACCATGTGCAGAATCAATGAAGTTCTTTTCAAAACCATGAAGAAACTAGAGAGTAAACAAGATGACTAATGCAGATTGTAGAAGTCCATGGGGCAGCTCCCAAATGGATATGGTAAGACGTCAGAGGCAAGTCAGCTAGAAAACCTTAAAAATAACTTAGGAGAGTTGAGCAGAAGTTGGAGGTATGATCTGAGGCCAAGAAAAAAAGAGGCTAATAATAATAGCCAATACCTAATCTATATTTAGAATTTACTATGTCAAGCATTGCACTAAGCAACTCATGTGCAATATATCATTTTATCTTCCTTACCATCTATGAGGTAAATTTTTATTATTACTCTAATATTATTGACTTGATGCATGTATGCTTGACTACAAAACCTTAAAGTATACCAAGTACCAAGACAGCATCTTCTGGAAATGAAACGTTGAATCAGGTTTAGCGTGTCCAAAACTGAATTCATCATCTTTTCCAGGGAATCCATTCTTTGTTCTGTACTTTCCATCATAGCACTACCATACACCCAAGCCAGAAACTTGAGAATCACTTTTGATTTTTCATTCTTAATTGAATCAGGCACTAATGCTTTCCAATTTTGCTTCCTAACTATTTTTCAAATCCATCTTTTCCTGTATCTCCTGCAAGCCAAGCTCTCACGGACTATTCTGGTATCTGGAGTCTGCCTCTAGTTTTGACTTCCTTGGAATCAATCTAGCCTACAAACCACACCCAGAATGACCTCTTTTCTTTTACTTTCCCTTTTTTTTCTACAAGGAAATCTTTCTAAAATGCAAATTTGACCATATAATTTCCCTGCTCAAGAACTTCTAGTTACTCTGCAATTTTCCTGAGTGTTGTCCATGACCTGACTGTACATGTCCTCCTGAATTGTGTCTATTTCTCTAGCTTCACCCCCTGCCATTCTCTGCCCCCTGAATGTCATATAGTTCCTTCTTACTCACCTCATTAGTCCATGGCCTCATGATTTTATGTAATTTATTCCGCCAAGTTCACTCTTTCCAATTCCCTTTCTCTCAGCCTTTGAGTCTTGGCTTAGGCATCAGCACCTTCAGAAAGCCTTTCCTGATCTCTGAGTACTAAGTGACTCTACTCTGCCCTCTGTCCTCCTCACCCTGTGTGTTTGATCACTTACTACAGTATATTCAAATGATCCTTGTGATTCTGGATCATACCTTGTTCATTTTTACACCCACCAAATTAGTGAGTACCTGATCCATAGTTAGGTTTTAATAAATATTTTTGAACTGTTGCAAGTAACTAGGATCTGTATCCAAGTAATGCTTGAAGTAGAGACCAAAGAGACTTAACAGAAATAACTACAAATTATGAAGTTCCTACTGTGTGGTAATGTACAATTCTGACTGGCATTCACTAGATAGACCTCTATCTAGTCTTATTTTTCTCTATAAATTTTATCACCATCTGTCATATTATATATTTTACTTGTTCAGTTGCTTATCAGACTTTCCCCTCTATAGTATGAACTCTACACAGATAGTAATATTTGTATTTGTTCATTGTTGTATCCCCAATGCATATCAGTGTCTTGCACATAGTAGCTTCTCAGTAAATATTTTTGAATGAATATGGAGGGTAGGCACTTTCAATGTATAATCTCATTTGCTCCTCACAATGATGCTACAAGGTAAGTATTAATGTTTCTATTTTATATATGAGGAAAGTGAAGTTCCTGATCACCCACACAAAGAATGACAGAGATTTTGAGAAACTGGTATATTTTTTGAGCCTATAGATTAAAATGATTGATTCAAAGATCTGGGTCACAAGATGGGGAAATGCAACAAAAATTCCAGCCCCATAAAATAGCAATTAATAAGTGAATCTCTGACAAGCTGAATTGAATAGAAAGACTATACACAAGGCTATACACAAGACTATACACAAGTCTTCCCAAGGAGAGACTGTGTATTCACACACTCTACAAATGAAGTCAGTTTTGCAACCTCAGTAACTATATCTGCTGTTCTAAAAGAATGTGGAGGCTTGTAAACACTTTTGTAGAAACATTATGAGGCAAGTGCATTGGAACAAGGATACAATATTTGCAGACAAGCCCCTCAGAATTTGCAGAGAAAAGTTAGTCCAGGGCACAGAGAATTGGGATGCCTGTTGTATGGCCTCTGTAGGTACAAACTACACATACTTCCACAATGGTAGAAAAGGTCTTGCAAGTCTTCTCTAGTCAGGGTCCAGAATTCAACCATTGTGTCTGGAGGTTGGCTAGATAGATCACAATACAGATGACAAACCCCAAGAACTTTTGGATTCCACCTCAAATTTGCACCTCTATAGTCACATTTCAGCTTTGGCTTCTTACAGGCCACTGAAGAGTTATTTTCAAGTTTGTTACCTGACTATTTATATGCTAGATAAATTAGGAAGGAGAAAAACATAGGCTTAGGACAGGGAGGTCTGTTCCTATATATTCATTTTTAAAAATATATTTTATTGATTATGCTATTACAGTTGTCCCATTTTCCCCCATCACTCTCCTCCACCCTGCACACCCCCTCCCACCCATATTCCACCCTTTAGTTCATATCTATGTGTCATAATTATAAGTTGTTTGGCTTCTACAATTCCCATACTATTCTTACCCTCCCTCTGTCTATTTTCTACCTACCATCTATGCTACTTATTCTGTGTACCTTTTCCCCCTCTCCTCCTCCCACTCCCCTGTTGATAACCCTCCATGTGATCTCTATTTCTGTGGTTCTGTTCCTGTTCTAGTTGTTTGCTTAGTTTGTTTTTGTTTTTGTTTTAGGTGTGCTTGTTAATAATTGTGAGTTTGCTGTCATATTACTGTATATTTTTATCTTCTTTTTCTTAGAAAGTCCCCTTAACATTTCATACAATAAGGGCTTGGTGATGATGAACTCCTTTAACTTGACCTTATCTGAGAAGCACTTTATCTGCCCTTCCATTCTAAATGAAAGCTTTGCTGGATACAGCAATCTTGGATGTAGGTCCTTGACTTTCATGACTTGGAATACTTCCTTCCAGCCCCCTCTTGCCTGGAAGGTCTCTTTTGAGAAATCATCTGACAGTCTGATGGGAACTACTTTGTAGGTGACTGCCTCTTTATCTCTTGCTGCTTCTAGGATTCTCTCTTTCATTTTAATCTTGGCTAATGTAATTATGATGTGCCTTGGTTTTGTTCCTCCTTGGGTCCAACTTCTTTGGGACTCTCTGAGCTTCCTGGACTTCCTGGAAGTCTATTTGCTTTGCCAGATTGGGGAAGTTCTCCTTTATTATTTGTTCAAATAAGTTTGCCACTTGTTGCTCTTCCTCTTCCCCTTCTGGTACCCCTATAATTCACATATTGGAACATTTAAAGATGTCCTGGAGGTTCCTAAGCCTCTCCACATTTTTTTTTTTGAATTCTTGTTTCTACATTCTTTTCTAATTGGATATTTCTTTCTTCCTTCTGGTCCACTCCATTGATTTGAGTCCCAGTTTCCTTCCCATCACTTTTTGTTCCCTGTATATTTTCCTTTATTTCAGTTAGCATAGCCTTCATTTTTTTCATCTAATTTGCGACCAACATCAACCAATTTTGTGAATATCCTGATTACCAGTGTTTTGAACTGTGCATCTGATAGGTTGGCTATCTCCTCGTCGCTTAGTTGTATTTTATCTGGAGCTTTGATCTGTTCTTTCGTTTGGGCCATTTTTTTTTTTTTTGTCTTGACATGAAGTGAGGGATGGAGCCTTAGGTGTTCACTAGGGCGGGGCAACCCAGTCTTTGTGTTGTGACACTATATATGAGCCAGGGGTTCAAAAGGGAACAATGGCGCTTGCTCTGCTCTCTACAAGATTTCAGTTGCTTCCCCTGCTTCCTCCAAGCAAATTGGGCCCTTCTGGTGTTGATTCCTGTGTGGGTGGGTTTGTGTAAATTCTAGAACCCTGTGGGTCTCTCCAATGAACTCTCCTGTGAGGCTAGGAGTTCTTCCCAGCACCTCAACCCCCACAGGTGTTTTCAATTGGTGTTTTGAGGCTTTATTTCCCTGCTCTGGGACCCTGGGTTGCGCAGCCTGTCTCGCTCTTCAGTTTTGCCTGGTTTATCTGCACGCAAATGTGGGACCACCTGGTCCACCAGCTGCATTGTGTGCCATGCCCCTCCACAGTACTCCACCTCCACCTCGATCTGCCAGCCACTGGCTGAGCACTAGGGGTCCTCCAGCCACTGCTCTTTTTACCGTGACCCCTCTCTGCCCTGCCCCTCAACTCCGCCCCCCACCATGGGTCTGGATGAGTGTGTCTACTTTAACTCCTTGGTTGTCGGACTTCCATACAGTTCAATTTTCTGTCAGTACTGGGTTTTTTTGTTTCTAAATTGTTGTTGTCCTTATCTTGGTTGTGTGAGGAGGCACAGTGTGTCTACCTATGCCTCCATCTTGGGCGGAAGTCCAATGTTCCTATGTATTCTTGAAGCTTTTTTATTTACCTAGAGAGGGAAAGTTTTCTGAAGTTTCCTAAAAGATGATCTAAGGAGTAAGAGCTTTCCTGCATATCAGCTGTCCCAGATAGAAAATTATCTGGCATTTGTATCATACTACGAATACATTATGTATCATAATATATTTACGTTTTATTGTGTACTTTTTACTTACACTACAGCATTTTAATCATTACAATCCTCTTATAAGGAGGAAATGGGAGCTCAGCAAAGGTATATACCTAAGTAAAGGCCACATAAGTAGAAAATAGAATATACTTTGTAAGTTTTAAGGGATAGCAAATCCCAGCCTTGTATAATTTACCTTTTATTAAAAATCCCCCTTCAAGCTTCCTATTGTGAAAACCTAACTCATTATCTTTATCCCCCACTTCCAAATCCTTGTTCTTCCACTGTTTCCACATCTCAGGGGATGAAGGCTTTATCTATCCCAGTGTTCAAGTGAGGCACCTGGGAGCTAACCTTGACTTCTATTCCCATGTGTGTCTTGAATATGATCCCTCCTCAATAACACTCTTCCTTACTATTTTATCTCACATTCTCATCTTCTCACATCTGAACTGATTCAGTGACCTCTTCACTAGATTTCCTGCCTCCATTCTTGCCCTGCTTCACTCTCCAAGCCAGAAGGATCTTTCTAAAGAACAAATTAGATCAAATCATTACAATTCTTCAATAACTTCTCATTGCCTTTAGGTTAAAGTATGAATTTCTTAATTTGGCAACTCATCCTGCCTCCTTTATCCCTACATTCTCTGACATGAACCCTGCACTCTACTAACTAAAACTTTTAGTTTTCTAAAAGAAATGTAAACTGAACTCAACATTTATTGAGCACTTATTATGTGCCAGACTGTGGTCTAAAAGTATCATTTCCTATAATTTAATTATCAGCAATTATCCTATGAGATAGATAATGTCATTATCCCCATGTGACAGATGAGGAAATAGAGACCAGAGAAGCTAACTAACTTACCAAAGGTAATTCAGTTAATAAATGTAAGATTTGGGATTTGAGCACAGGCTGTCCGGTTCCATAACTTACATTCTTAAGTACTACCCTACCTCTTGCAATCCTTTCTATATGCCAAGAATGTCCTCCATGCCTCCCCTTCTCATTATCCACCTGGCTAACCCTTTACAGCTTAATTCAATAATCTCTGGGAAAATTTTCCTGACCAGTCCACATTCCTTTTCTACTTCTGATCTCTACCTCAGGCTGAACAAGATATCTCTCTGCTGACTTTGCCTAGAACCTGTCCATTCCTCTAATTATACCACCTGACACAGAACTTACATGCCTATCCATGAACTTCTTAAGGGCAAAAAGCTTGCTTTAATCATATTTTATCCCAGCATGTGTGTAACACAGTGCCTGACACACACAAAATGTTTATTGAGTAATTACTCTTCTTTTGGAAGAACTCCCACAAATAATTGGGATGAGCTCATATTTGCCAAAATATGCAAATCCACAGGTGACATCTTCATTATTCTGGAACCCTAGCCACTACAAAGCTAAGCACAGAAGTCTTCTAAACAGAATGGAATGGATCTTGAGCTGTATTTTTAAAAATGTTTTATTTGGATATGTTTTTGAAGTTATGGAAAAGTTCTAATAATAAGAATCATACAGCCCTGGCCAGTGTAGCTCAGTTGGTTGGAGCGTCATCCTATAAACCAAAAGGTCTCACATTCGATTCCCAGTCAGAGCACGTACCTAATTTGTGGGTTCAGTCCCTGCCGGTTAGGGCATACACTAGAGACCACCAATTGATGTTTCTCTCTCACATCAATGTTTCTCTCCCCCTCTTCCTCCCTCCCTTCCCCTCTCTCTGAAATCAATAAGCATGTCCTTAGATGAGGAAAAAAGAAAAGAATTGTACAAAGAAGTCATATATCCTTTACTCAGAGTCATTTATTGTTAAAAAATTTCCCCATTTGATTCATCATTTGCTTGCACTATCATCTATCTATCTATATATCTATATCTATCTACCTATCAATCATCTATTTATCTACCTATACATATACATAATTAATTTTTCCTGAACCATTTGAAAGTATGTTTCATATATTATGGCCCTTTCCTCATAAATACTTCAGTATTCTGTTACATAATCACAATGTGGTTATCCACATATCAAATTTATCATCTATATGATACTTAATATCATCTAGTTTCCATATTTCATATATGGACTATTCCATATTCTAATTGTTGCAACTGGTTGCTATTTATAGCACTTTTTTGTTGTTTCTGCCAGTATAGAACCCAGTCTAAGACCACATATTGAATTTAGTTGTCATGTACCTTTAGTTTCTTTTGATCTAGACCATTTCCACAATATTTCTTTGTATTTTATGGCATCCCTGTTTTTTAAGAATATAGTCTTCTCTACATTATGCTTTAAAAAAATATAATGCTCCTCATGTGCTTGATTGATGTTTCCCCATGGTTAGGTCCAGGAATACCACATAGTGATACTATGTCCTTCTTGGAGAATCATACATGAAGGCATACAATATTTATCTGCCCCGTTTGTTGGCCATATTAATTTTGATTGCTCAGTCATTCCACTATATAGTTGCTAATTTTATCTCTTACAATCTGCAGGAAGATGTACTAAACACCTGCAATTACCTACTCCCAATTAAAATGTTCCTAAATTTGGTATGTACTGATCCTTGCCTGAACAAATATTTACCATGATGGTTGCAAAATGCTGATTTTTCCAACTCTAGAACTTCCTGCACATTTACCAGTCAGTCCTTGGTATTCTAGTATAAGGATGAGCCTTCCTTTTGCCTTCTTTATTTACCTACATATTGTCACTATGAACTCATGGATTCTTATGTTTCATCAGTGGTTTATAACTTATTATTGTCCTTAATTATTTTGCTGATCAAATTGCTCCATATTTGGACAGTGGGAACCCCCCAATGGTTCCTGTGTCCTTGTGATATGTCCCATAATTTTTTTTTAGCATTTCCTTACTTTCTGGCATAATAAGACATTCCAGGCCTATCTTGTACCTACCCTGCTCCAATTCCGGAATCATCTATTTCTCCAAAGAGCTCTGACTTCAACATACCTAGTGTGTTGAATTGAATGAAAGAAATGTTCTATGGGAGCTGGCCAGATACACAAGGACTATCCTCAACTGGGGAGGAGGAGAACAAGGGTTAGAAGATGTCCTTAAGAGCATGCTCAGCTACTGTGGCAAACACTGTAGTCTGATCACATGGCATCCTCATATGCTCACTCCATATACTAAAGAAAGAACCCAGAGGTGTTCTTTGCCCAGCCCTGGGAGATGAATCATTATTGGTATAAAACAATCATGGCAATCCATTCCCATTTGTTTAGTGAGGCCTACTTATTGGTTATATGACTGGTTCTGCTTAATAAGGCCTTGAGGAAAGTCTGTTGTGGGTATTCTGAGAAAGACTATACTGTTTGATAAAAGTGGCAGGCCTTGGGAAGAAAATAGCCTCTGTGTCCGATGCTTCTGTATTTGCTGCTTAGAATATTGTTGTTTGAGGGACTTCCAGCAAAGATGGATGCATAGGTAGATACATTTTGCCTCCTTGCAAAATTAAAAGGACAACAACAAATTTTAAAACACAAAATAGCCAGAACTGTCAGAAAATCAAACTGTATGGAAGTCCAAAAACCAAGGAGCTAAAGAAGAAACATTCATCCAGACTGGTAGTGTAACAGGGTGCAGCCAAGAGGGGGGCCCCAAAAGGGAGTTGGAATGGGGCCCAGAACTCACGGTGTCCAGGAAATATTAGAGGGACATATAAGATGTCCTCACCCTTTCCCCCACAGGTATGAGTTGGGGGAAGGGACACATGGAGCAGGGACATGCAGAGCTGCTAATCCATGGCATGGTCCTTTAACATATCTATAGAGTTTGGCTGGTAGCTTAAATGTGTTAAATAGCTGTGACCATGCTCTGAACCAGGGGGGATGGAAAGGACTTCCCCAAGGATGTGACTGGGGGAGGAACCCTAAGTTAAAGCACCTGTGTGGGAGCTTGGAGAAGATTGGCTCCAGAAAATGGGACACACCTGCCCAGACTCATGATGGCATCCCAATAACCTTGGAAACATACAGGAATGCTGGCAG